>CP139503.1:338144324-338381432 GCA_021014915.2 Artemisia tridentata subsp. tridentata | reverse complement strand
GATAACACTAACAGTTTAGTTCTTTCTTTGTTTGTTATGTTTCTTATTGTGCAGGGACTAAAGCTGGTCAATCTCAAAGTTGAAGCCTATATAAGGATGCTTCCAGTCTTGGGTTTCACATCTTTGCTAATCATCATCTCAAATACGCTCTCTCAAAGTTTACTGCAAAAACTCTGTGTCTTGTAATCGTTAGACTGATCAACATATTGATCCAGTCTTGAGTCTTATTGTTCTTGTATCTGATTGTTCATTGTTGGTGCCCAATAAATCGAGGACTAAGCTTTCCTTTAATTCCAAAACGTTTCACACCTCTGAATGGCGATACCTTAAGAAATACACGATCCCCAATCTGAAAATCCAAATCACGACGATGCTTATCAGCATAACTCTTCTGTCTAGCACGAGCCTCTTTCAGCTTCTCTTTGGCAACCGCCACCTTCTCATTTGTGATCTCAATAATTTCCGGACCTTCAATCAAACGCTCACCCACTTCATTCCAACAAATGGGCGCCCTACATTTCCTCCCATACAAAAGCTCTTAAGGTGCTGCCTTAATGCTAGCATGCCAACTGTTGTTGTAGGCAAACTCCACCAAGCACAAGTATTCATCCCAATTACCATTCCATTCCAATGCAGAAGCTCTCAGCATGTCCTCCAAAGGCTGAATGGTCCTTTCTGACTGACCATCTGTCTGAGGATGAAAAGTCGTGCTAAACTTAAGACGTGCACCCCAAGCATTATGTAGACCCTTCCAAAAACGAGAAGTAAACCACGGATCTCTGTCTTACACAATTGATGATGGAGTACCATGAAGTCTAATAATCTCCTGCTGAAAAATATCCGCCAATTTACTAACACGATAATCCATACGAATAGGTAAGAAATGAGCTGACTTGGTTAGCCGATCAACAACCACCCAAATCGCGTCATGTCTTTTCTGAGTACGAGGTAACCCCGTGACGAAGTCCATAGAAATCTCATCCCACTTCCAGGTAGGAATATCTAAAGGTTGCAACAAACCACTCGCCCTCTGATGTTCAATCTTGACTTGCTGACAAGTCATAAACTTGGCTACAAACGAAGCTACATCTTGCTTCATACCATTCCACCAAAAATGCTGCTTAAGGTCCGTGTACATCTTGGAAGAACTAGGATGAATAGTGAATGGGGAACTATGAGCCTTAGACAAAACAGCCTCACGCAGTTCAGGATCATCCGGAACACAAAGCCGATCTTCAAACCATACTATACCAGAGTCATCCACTCTGAACTCTGATTGTTTACCCTCTTGAACATTTTGAACCACAGCCCAAAGCTCACCATCATCCTTTTGAGCTTCCTTAATCCGTAGTATAAGATTGAACTCGACCTTCAGGCTGGCCCAATATCCATCATAACCCCGCACACAAAGTTCAACATCCAAAATCTCTAAGTCATTAAGAACTCTAGGTTCATTCTCAAGGCTCGCTATCATACCAGACTTCCGGCTAAGTGCATCAGCCACAACATTAGCTTTTCCCGGAGGGTATTGAATGTTCGTGTCATAATCTTTGAGGAGTTCTAACCATCGTCTTTGTCTCATGTTAAGTTCCTTCTGGGTGAAGATATACTTGAGACTCTTATGGTCAGTAAAGATGTCACACGACTCGCCATACAAATAGTGTCTCCAAATTTTCAACGCAAACACAACAGCAGCCAACTCTGGATCATGGGTCGGGTAATTCTCCTCATAGGGTTTTAATTTCCTCGAAGCATAAGCAATCACCTTGCCATGTTGCATAAGGACACAGCCTAAACCCTTCTTCGACGCGTCACTATAAATCTGATAACCCCCAGAACCAGATGGAAGAGTCAAAATAGGTGCGGACACCAATCTCTGTTTTAGCTCTTCGAAACTCTTCTCACGTTCCTCCATCCAAACAAACTTCTCACCCTTCCTCATCAGTTGCGTCAAAGGTAATGCCAACCATGAGAAGCCCTCAACAAACCGTCGATAGTAACCCGCAAGCCCCAGAAAACTCCTAACCTCAGTCACAGTAGTAGGTCTTGGCCACTTGGTGATAGCCTCAACCTTAGATGGATCCATGGTGATACCATCGGTGGATACAATATGACCAAGGAAAGCAACTTGGCTCAACCAAAATTCACACTTCGAAAACTTCGCATACAACTTCTGTTGCCGAAGAGTTTCCAAAACAATCTTAAGATGCTGCTCGTGTTCTTCCTTGGTCTTAGAGTAGACTAGGATATCGTCGATGAACACAATCACGAATTTTTTGAGATATTCATGGAATACTCGATTCATCAAATCCATGAATACAGCAGGAGCATTAGTCAAACCGAAAGGCATAACCAAAAACTCGTAGTGACCATATCGGGTTCGAAAAGCGGTTTTGGGAACATCTTGTTCCTTCACACGAAGTTGATGATAACCGGACCTCAAATCAATCTTTGAAAAGAATTTAGCCCCTTGCAACTGATCAAATAAATCATCGATACGCGGAAGAGGGTAACGATTACGGATAGTGATACAGTTAAGTTCACGGTAGTCGGTACAGAGTCGCATACTCCCATCCTTCTTCTTAACAAATAAAACAGGTGCACCCCAAGTAGAAACACTGGGTCGGATGAAACCATTCTCCAAGAGTTCTTGTAACTGCTCCTTCAACTCCTTCAATTCAATAGGCGCCATGCGGTACGGAGCTTTGGAAATAGGTTCGGCACCTGGGATCAAGTCAATGCCAAACTCAACTTCCCTAGCAGGAGGAATACCAGGAAGTTCGTCGGGAAACACATCAGGAAATTCACGCACAACGGGAAGACTATCAATACTCGGACTTTCCAAAGATGTATCTTTAATGGATGCCAGAAAACCTTGGCAACCATGGGAAATCAGAGTTCGGGCTTTCATAGCCGAAATAATTTTAGCAGACTTGAGAGGTTGAGAACCATGATAGACAAAATCGGGGTGATTGACATCGCCAAAGATCACATTTCTGGCGTGACAATCAGTGGTAGCCCTATGAGAAGCCAACCAATCCATGCCCAAAATCACATCAAAGTCAATCATATCAATAGGGAGTAAATTTGCCGGGCGAATGCGGTCATCAAAACGTAAGGGACAATTCACAAATTCATGTTCGATGAGTATATGGTTTTTCATTGGTGTTGAGATGGATACACAATTAGTTAGTGGTGTTGGGGTTATATTAAGTTTCTTGGCAAATGAAATAGATACAATGGAATGTGTGGCACCCGTGTCAAATAATGCAAAAACAGTACTATCGCCAATATAAAGAATGCCGGTAATAGTACTTGGTGAGTTCACTGCCTGATCACGAGTCGTAGCATAAACACGACCCATAGTAGGAGGTGGCCTAGCAGAGTTCACTGGTACAATATGTTTCTGCCGGGGACAATCCTTCACCTTATGGGCAGTGGAGCCACAACTGAAACTGTAACACCCCCAGATTCGGGTCCCAGTGGAAGCATACATGTTGCTGGGGTGCTACTCAATTGGCATCATCACACAAGTACAAAGAACGGTTTTTACTTCATTCATTTAGAATAAAATTGTTTAACAAAAGTGTTAAATTTACATTGTTAAAAGTAGTGCGGAAGTGGGTCTTTAAATAAGTTAAACGGTCCCAAATGTTTATCAGAGTCTTCTATAACCATGCCATGCCTTGCCAAAAGCCTCCAATAGCGTGCTATTGCTTAATACCTGAAAATACATGCTAAAACGGGTCAACACGAGGTTGGTGAGTTCATAGAGTTTAGTTATTTGTTAAGCGTTTGAATAAAGATTTCCCAGCAAGGGCATTGTAAATCCACTCAGTTCCAAGCCCTTCCCATTCAAGGCTTGCAACCTGTGTGTTTACAACCCGTTGCCCAAAAAGATTTGTTCCTGGTTAAGTAATTTATATATATATATATATATATATATATATATATATATATATATATGGATCACAAGAGTTCAATAGCAGACAGTACAACAAATATAATGTCACAACCAAAATAATAAATACAATGCCTAAGCTCATGACCCTGAAGCTCGACGTACTAGTATGCAATCAAGCACAATAACAATGCCCCTAAATAAGTGTTTGCCAGACACTCGGAAATAATCCGAATGATATGCGTCCGTTTTGACCAGTTGGCGCGACCAACCCGGACGGGGTGTCAACCCAAATAGATCTATTCATAACATCCGCGCTTACTAATAATTAACGGTTCATGATTCATAGGGGAACTTTAATGGCAATGTGGTAACCTAGGCATAGCAATGTATGTTTAGAGCACCTATGTCCGTATATAAAGCATTAAGTTGTATTATGAAAACACATCGTATTTGAATAAACAGCAAGTTCATAAGTAAAGCTAGTAACGGTTTGCGTAAACAAGTATTACAGTCACAAGCATGTATTCTCCCCCAAAAGAGAAAAACAAGTAAAATAGGGGCTATGAACTCACCTGGAGTTCTTGAGTTGTTAGTTGAATTGAGAGCTTGGAAATAGATTCACACGCGACCTGAATAATAGTAATGTTGAGAATTCGTTTTAATACTAATAACAAATGTGATGAGAAAATCGTATAACGATTTGATACATGATGTGAGTGTGAATGGTTTAGGAGTCTTGGTGTTCATGAATAATATTCTAACAATATTATTCAGAAGTCATGGAGGTTGTTGTCCCGAAATGGGTGGAACGAAACGTTGGTTCAAAGTCGTTACGATCGTTATATAACGTATACTTAATTATTCGTATTCGGGTTTGGAATATTACAAAATATGAGGGTAAATGGTGAAAAATCCATTTCTATCCTTAAGTTATAGTTTTGACAGTTTTGGTACTCATCTATAGGTATTTACACTTTTAGTCCCTTAACTTTGCAAAATGACACTTTTAGCCGTTATAAAATATAAGCTTGACACTATTGTACTCACAATATTAAAATAATCACTTTTTCACCCTTAGTTTACTGAGTTTACTGTTTTCACACTCATTTTTCCAGTTTGACAGTTTTAACCCTTGTAGTTTGAAAGTTTTACAAAAATGGTCCTTATGCCATTTAAGTGTCTATTTCATGTTCAAATACCTCTAAATTTTTATAGTTGACTCAAAATCACTCATATTATCAGTTAGTACCTTAAAATTTCATTTTTGACATTTTCAGACCCTTATTTCAGCTAGTTGTCAAAAACAGTCCCTCAAAGTTAAATTTGTTTGCAAAACTAGCCCAAAACGTTTAAAAACTTGTGGAAAAATTCTACAAAAATTCCAGTAGCTTATTTTAGCTTATTCAAGATTAAGTCAACTTTTGGTTTGACCAGAAAAATTAGTTTTGACACATTGGGCCTTTAACGAAGCTTAACTAGGGCCCGTTAAGAAAATTAGAGGCGAGGGCATGGAAATTATTTTGGGCCTGGATTTGGGTTGCTTTGAGGATTCTAAAAATGTATTCCATGGTTCCAGTGGGCTTACAGAATGCCAAGTGTTATTGGGCTTTAGTTAGCCCAGTCCGTTTAGTTCTAGTATTTTGTGATAAGTTCGATTCAAAATGGGGACTTTTGAGTGAAGGGTTATGAGTATTTTTGGAAACTCAAAGCATGAAACATCTAGTATTTCATGTCGTGAATTAGATGGTGCAAAAATACCTAGGGGTTGTGTATAGGGATTCGAAGAAAACAAGCTAGGAGTTGGCTGGTTCGAATGTTTTGGAAAAAGAAAACACAAAATATTCTAAGTGTTTTTGACAGTTTCAAGGGACGTTTAAAAGAGACATTTTTAATGGCTTTAGAGGGTTTTTCATGGAAAGTTTAGAAAGACAAAATTAGAGTATGTCATGTGGAGATTCGAAACCAAGAAAAATATATAGGCTTTAATCAAGGTTATTCGAAGATATTAGGCTTGGAACACAAGGGTTTAAGTCGTTTTCTATAAATTTCAAGACTTAGTAAAATTTTCTAAGTCTTTAATATAGGTGGTACGTGGGTTTTGAGAAACGAAAAGGATTTCGTTTTGTGGTTTAACGATTGCATGGGTGGTCCTTGAGGGTTGTTTCGTGAACTTTAATGACTTATAAGTGGAGTGAGACGTGTTTCGAGTGCTAGTTCGTTAATATATACGTAGAATTAAAACAATAATTATATACTTTCGAGTGATATTTGGACGAAATGAAATATAACGAAAATGGATTGAAATGAAATGAAAGTGAGATGAGAGACTTACAAACTCCTCTAGAGTGAGTGAAATGAAGTTTAAGAGACTTGAGATTGGCTTTAAGTCCTTGTTCGTTCGAAAATCACCACACGTTCGTTAAATTTTTCTATTTTTGGTTATATGTTTCGAATGGGGTTGAGAGATAATTTCTGGGACTATATGAGTTATCTAAGTGATGTTTAGAATGGAAATGAAGTGTTAAGGGTCAATAGATAAGTTGGAATCGTTTTAGCAAGCCTAGGGGAGAATTTTATATTCGACATAGGCAAATAATGTGGCTTTGAGTTATTAAACGTTTTCAGCAGGATTCCAGGGCTTGTGAGTCCTCATTAAATGAGTGTTGACAATATTAAAAGGTTAGGATTAGGTAGGTATCGATTAGAATGATTCTAGGGTAGTTATATGGTTTATTCGAACCATATTAGGTCCAAATAACTTATTTAGCGTGTGACATTGGCCAAGAATACAAGAGATGATCATTGTAACTATTTTATGATGAACAAGGGTAGTTGGAAATGGCTAGAATGAGTAATGGGTTGTTTTGAGTTATTTGACCAAAAATAGTCAAACCGTATGGTTTGGTTTTTGCCAAACACTTTGGCTTTATTTCGAGTACCAATTGTTAACATTAGAAGACGAGATTTGGCATTCTAATAGTTTGCCAGGTGGTCAATCGAGTGGAGAAAAGAAACCAATGTGTTATGTGCAAGAATCGCGAATTACGAGACCCTTTTGGGAGGGTCGTGGAGCGTTTCAACCAAAACAAAAGAAAAGAAAAGAAATAAAACAAGTGAATTTGGGTTGGGCTTTATTTTGGGCTCGGTGAACAGTGATCCGAGAGAGTTTTTGGGTTTGAATTTTCCAGCCCAATGTAAAGTTAATTTGTGACGTTTTGGTTTTTTTTTTTCGTTCGTTGAGTTCATGTCGTGAAAAATATAATTTCGAACCTCGATAAAATTATATTAATGTAGTTAATAAAAATCTTAAATTTATCCGAAAAAATATGGCTTAGTGAATAGTAATTAAAGGTTAATAATAGATTGACGTCTATTAAATATTAGGAAATTTTTACGAATTGTGACAGTCTCTACCCGTTAAAGGAGCGACGTCCCGGCGCTCAATTCGTTTCAATTGTCGTTATGGTTTACTTGTGAAGGAATTTGGTTTACTAGGTATATCTAGTCCTTCCGTCCTATACGTATCCGAACTTCTCGCGTACCATCATACCACTCACCGCTCTATCATATGTAGTAGATAAGTTTTGGGGGTCATAGGTTTATGTTAGGATTGTCAGAATAAGTCTTAGTTAGGTCTCTATGTAATCCTTGTAATATTAGCACGTTCGATGCTAATTATATTGTTATGTACTAATTTCCGTGGTTTCTAATAAAATTCTCGTTGTTTGTGTTTTCCTTAGTTCCTTGTAAATTCTTAAGGTTTTAATGTTCGTACTTTTGTCGATTTCCTATCGTAGGGGTATACATTGATTGTAGGTTGGTAAAAACATTTTGTTTTGTTATAAAAACTTGCTTTTGTATGAAGATTGTTTTTAGAAATTTCACAAAGATGACGGTTTCATTCACGACATTATTCCTCCTAAATTATACATAGGTAGCTAGGCTATTAATGACCAATGATGTGACGCTTGATTCAGTCACATTTGGTATTATGTTCCTCAAAAGCTTAGATGGTTCAGTCATAACATTGAATACTATCTAATCATTAGAAAATCTTTGTTCATCCTATGATGATGAGTTAGGAATTTCTAGGGTGCTATTGAAATATCCTTGAGATGAATCCTAAGGTTCATGTGAGAGTTCTTACAAGATGGTAATATCCTATTGTTCGGTCAGAAATAATGTTGACCAGGTTTCTTAAGCGATAATAGTGGATTGTTAAGTCACAACTATGTGTAGAGAAGATGGGGTAGAAGTTCAAATGGGCGTAGATTATGTTTGTCATGGGATATTACAAGGTTGAGTCTTCCTACAATAGAAAAGTAGTGGTTGCACTTAGACTATCTCCGTCGTACCTAAGGTGAAATATAACTTAGGATGTTTTAAGCTTACGGCTCATTTATCTTCAACAGGAATTTATCTTCTGTTTAAGCCTAGGTGTCATCCCTTGAGGTTATTAAGATTCTAAGGAGCTTCAAGTGGTTTCATCAATCATTCCCTGATCGTTTCTAGGAGTCGCGTTTTTCTTAGGAGGTATGTCCCATCAAGTGATTCTCAATTTAGTTGGATTTTCTTACTGAAGCTATTCAATTCCTTACACATATCAATGCATGAAACACCTTGGTGCTATGGATTTAGAAAGCACGCAAATTGAGGTTATAGTCTTTGGGAAAATGAGTGTAAAGTCCACCTAAGGAGGGGTTCAATATAAGTCTAGAAGATTTAATCATCTCTAAAAATGTTGACCTTGAACTAGAAGGTCTATTATCCTTGTTGTGTTGTTTAAGGGGATTCTACAACTAGTTGATAGCGTTACAAGTTGATAAACGTCTCCAGCTTGTTAAAAATTTAATTTCGGATTTCTTCTTGAGATATCCTGGCATAGGAAAATCTTATTGATGTCAAAAGTGTTTTAAATTCTTAGGATTGCAAATTTTGGAGAAGAGAAGATTGTACTCAAAGACTTTGGCTGGAGATTTGTCTTTACATTATGCGTTTGCATATAAAACCACTTGGTAAGTCATTAGAAGAGTGTAAAGATTATTGGTTTTGGTCAGAAATGATCATGGGTCGATTTGGTTGATTTGACACAAAATGGTCAAAACTGAAAAAGGTGCTCGACAGCCAATCATTTCATGTATCAAACGTTGATGGCATGAGATGATATTGAACATGCCAAAATGTGGCCAGGTTGTGAATCGAGTGGCAAAAAGAATCGTATGAATTGCTTGCAAGAATCAAAAGATATCGAGGTCACAAGTTGGGGTTATGGAATCGGTTTGTTTTTTTTTTTTTTTTTGGAAGAAATCAAATACATGATGCGCGTGATGTGTCGTTGCGGTTTAGCAGTTTTAATGCCTACTCAAGTTTTAAATTTATATTTAGCCGACTTATCAATAACACACACACTTAACGAGCAGTGTACCCGGTCAGTATGAATATAATGGTAAGTAGAGTGTCGATCAGTAAGAGTGGAACGTATTATCTCGTTAATCTAATCAGTATTTTAATATCCTAACGCAAGGGGGTTTCAGCCTGAGAGACTGGCACGGTTTTGTTTGCAATTAAATAATAAAATAAACCAATAGGCACGAATCAGCAAGTAGCACACACGTACACAGATAAATATTCGAGACAATAAGAGGGCTGTCCTTATGATTAAGTAGATTGTCACTTGTTTTATTGATAGCTTTATATGAAGTGTATGTAGTTAACCCTTTCTCGTTGGTCCTATTCTTATCGGCGAGTAAACCCTTAATGATTACTTATGTCTAAAAGTTATTCCTAAGTGATCAATTTAGAAACAACCGTGGGAGTCACATTATGTCCCGCAGTCAAATGCCCGCAAGCCACTAATAAACACAGAGGTTATCAATGCACTAATAAGTAGTAACCAAAGACATCAACATATAAACTTTAATTGATGGGAAAGCAAGTATTAAAGGGAGTGCAATCTTTCGTTGTCACATTACACAAGCCACCAATCCTGATGAATTAAAGTTTGCTAACACAATAAAACAAAACTACTTAATGAATTAAACACATGCAGCACCTTCTTACAGCTCTTGTATCTTTGATTTGGGTGTGTCTTGTGCTGCCTCCTTGACTGAATTCGTCCTTGGTTTCTGGTCTTCGGTCTTAGGTTTAAAACTTTCGGAACTCTTAAACTCGTCTGGTCTTTGGGGTATTTATAGTTTCTGTCTGAGGGAAGATGCGGCGCATCTATTAAGTAGATGCGGCGCATTGACTTAACTTCGCGTGGGGTCCAAGATTATAATATTCAGGAATATTCGTACACCGCCAGAAGATGCGGCGTAACTCCATGATTAGATGCGGCGCATGTCCTCTTGTATCTTGGATCGTATCTGGTGATATCTTAATAGAGATGCGGCGCATGTCATGAGTGAGATGCGGCGCATCTGGAGCAGAACAAGTTGGTTATTCTTCGTTGACCAAAGTTTCATATGCGGCGCATGGGATAAATCCATGCGGCGCATTCTTCAAAGTCAGGCAGTGGTCTTTATTCTCTTCATTCCAACAACCAATTCCAATCTTGATCATTTTACTCCGTTTTTAGTCCATAATCGCTAAGTTTCACCAAATGCTTGTTTTTACCTGAGAATTACAAAAGTAAACGATTAAGTATCAATCCTCATACATAATATAGTAAAACAAGTCAAATTAATAGGATAAATGATAGTAATAAAATGTACTTATTTGAGTTCATCAAATATCCCCCCACTTGAACTTTACTTGTCCCCAAGTAAACCTTAGAATTAAATTTATGAAAATGTATCCTAAAAGATGTTAGGATTTATTTTTATATTTAAGCATGTATTCGTTTATTTCATAATCACACAACTAAACACTTAACGAATTAGAAGTAAAATAAAATAATTCGATAAAAGCAAATCTAATCGTTTAACTGTCCAGTCGCGACGAATATTCTATCATAAGCTTGGCAAGTATACACATCTCCACCACTAAAGCTAAGGAATAACAAGTCTAAAGCGGTAAAAAGGGTTTTTAGGCTTAAGGGTTAATTATTCTCTTTTCACTATCGATCTCAAATTCCAGAAAAGGCGACAAAATCACAAATACATGATCGAATCCACGAACACGATACTTGCAATTGCTCAAATCCTTAACTCGAATAGGCTAAAGATAGGTCCAAACTTCACCAATAATAATATATCAAAAAGGGCGACAAAATCATAAATACATAGCCGAATCCACGACCACGATACTTAAGATTGCTCAAATCCCTAATCTCAATAAATCAAAGGTTTGGTTGGATAAAGAATAATAAAGGGCATGGATAATATTTGGGATATAAATTGGTGTAAAATGAAAAATAAACAAAACAAATAAATTAAAATCCTAAGTGTGGTTAATCACTATCCCAACCATCCCATGAATAAGACTCATATCATTGGATAACTCACGCTTTAACACTTGAAACACACGCTTTAGGTAGACACGAATTATACTCAACAAGATCTTAATCAAAGAATAAACCTTAATTGGCGTTCCCATAACTGCCAACTCCCATTTAATCCATAGATATAGTATACAACAAATAGTGGTGATATCGACCACTTACATAACTTTACATAAGTTGGTTAAAATAAACATCCAACTCTTCTTTCTTTTCTTTTCTTATTTTTTTTCAAATTTTTTTTTTTTTTTTTTTTTTTTTTTTTTTTTTTTTTTTTTTTTTTTTTTTTTTTTTTTAAAGGCATAAACATAGATGTGTAAAATTTTACCACATCACCATAATGATAATTCTGGATAATTTTTCCATACTTTTCATAACTTCAGAAATAATGGTAATAGCGAAAGTAGTAAACACACGAAAAATAAACTCAAAGATATACAATATTTACTTTCACTCCAATCGCATTGTGCAATTTCCCGACCTAACCATAGATAATGAATTACGCACGCGAACACAGGTAATGTAAGGAAACACACTTTGCCTATAGCAATTAACCAACCACGGACTTTAATCTACAGGGTAGGCTAAGGTGTAAGGGTGTAACGAAACATTTTAAACTTAGGTGTAAGAAACGAAAGGAATGGCTCTGAGTGTTTTTCTAGGGGTATCTTACTCTAAAAATGAGAGTAACAAAAGGGTTTATACGGGGGTTAACTAACCAGTGTAGTTAGTCAATAACACATAACATATAAAGGCTATTTGGGTGTAATCCTAGAATTTTACCAATTTAGACAAGTCATTCCAATTAAATAAATAATACTCATTATGGTGGTCTCGAATAGTATACAAGCCAAGTTCTAAAGTTTACAAGTCACCGGCACACTCATAGATTTGTGAATTTTGAAAAATCACAATTTTTGAAAATAACGTCATGTGTGCAGCTATGCAACTTAGATCTTAAACAAAAACATGCTAAAAAATTTTTAAGTTTGATATATTAAGCACATTTTAAGCATAATTTTTGAAAAAGTTTAGGACAAGTAATTGTTAAGTGTTCTAATTCTCCAATCCCCCCACTTAAGTTAAACAACGTCCTCGTTGTTTGTATAAAAGGTTAAAAACTGGAAAATTAAAAGAATTAGAACAGAAAAACTCCCCTGAGATTTGCTCGGTATGATCCTCCATTAGTATAAGAGCAAAAATCATCTTTCTTGTGGATTTGAACGTTAAAGCTTCATACTTGATGTATCCACAGGAAATCCAGGAAACTATAATACCACCAATACTTTAAAACACACCTAAGATAAGAAAGGTTCAAACTTGCATAATACATTAGTAGTTAGATAAAAATAAAACATAAAATTTAAAACTGAAAATCATCAGGTCAGTCGATGCGCCGTATCTTATGGAAGAAGATACGCCGTATCGAGCCTGGAATTAATACGGATCAGAATAAAGATGCGCCGCATCCTTAACCAGGGATGCGCCGCATTAAAATAAACTGATAAATATAAAAATAAAATAAAACGAAATAAAGGATAGGATGCGTCGCATCTGTTTACCAGATGCGGCGCATGTAGATACCAAACAGACTGTTAACAGTCTGTTGTAAAATGACTCGTTCCACGGTTTAATCTCTCACGTCCTCTCGTACTCTCATGCTGAACTTAATGCCAGTCTTCATCAAATATAACAAGAAACATAAACTGAAACATTAAATATATACACGAGAATAGTGATCAGTACAATCAAAAAATAATAATAATAATGTGCGGAACAAATGTCAGTAAAACAAGAGAGTAAGATCATGGGTGAGCGAGGTCATCTGGATGGGTCTCGGAAGTGCTGGCTCCATCAGTCCTCTGGCGGACTCTGCGCTCGTATGCACGCGTCACTCCCTCAACACGAGTCCCATCCGGACGAGCGTGTGTAATACCCTGGTGCTCTAGAAGTCTGCTCACACTCGCAACAAGCCAGTCTGAGTCCCTCCTCAGGGCTCTCAACTCTCCCTCGACTGCCTCTACTCTCTGACTAATCGTGCGTGGGGGTACTGGGGCCTGTGGCTCCTCCTGATGGGCTGGAGCAGCACCCGGAGGTCCCTGAGGTCCTCCCTGCTCCGCCTCTGGCCCTGCAGCTCTGGCGGGCCCTAATGCTGCCCAAAAGTGGCCTCCCGCAGCCACCTGGCAGATCCCGAGTCTAACCAAATAGTCCCTATCGATAACCGGGAGACGGGCCACAATAACCTCCAGCCCCGCTGGGATCTCTGCTCCAATAACTCCAAAATGGCGGGCCAGCCTCGAAACAAAATGCCCGCCAGTCATCTGGCTCCTCCGATCTCTCCCTGCAGCAGATCGGTGGAGGTAGTGCGCTAAAAAGTGGGGGATGTTCACCGACAACCCCTCATCCATACTCCTCAAGAGGAAGAGGTCCAGAGTTGTCACCTTCTCAGGTGACTGACCCCTCCCAGCAATGGTGAGTGCAATCAAACGGTGGCAGAGCCGCCTCATCGGCTCTCTGATCAATGTGTAGGATGGGGTGGAAGTAATGATGTCACCCATCGAAGAAATCCTATCCCAATAATCACTGAACAACCCTCTGTCAGGGACAACCCGTAAACTCTCAGCCCAGTACCTGGCAAACCCAGCAGATCCAATCTCCTCCTCAGTGTGTAGCCCCATGGCCAAGATAAACTGCCTCATCGACATCTGCCTATGCACACCTCCTAGCCTGAACACCAGAGTATCAGCTGTATCAATCTCCAAATCCGTCTCCCTGTAATGAATCGTGCTAAAGAACTCCAGCATGAGCTCCCTAATCAGAAGCTCGTCTATCCTAAACAGTCTCTCCCAAGCACTAGACCTAAACACTATCTCCTCATCATCTCCAACAATAACCATCTCCAACCGATGCTGCAAACTCTCAGCTGCATGTCCACCTCCAATCAATCCTATATCATCAAAGTTCAAAACCTGGACTCTGAATATTTTCTTGAAGTAAATCGAATCAAGCCTATGCAAGTAATCCTCTAGAGTGGCAGGAGTAAGTCCCATGTTCTCAAATTGTAGCCACTGATGCCTTAGTGTGACCTCTGGTAATGCCATCTGAAATAAATATTCTCAGTCAGTAAACAGTCTGCAAATAAGGTAGATACGGCGCATCTGATTTAATCAGTGCGGCGTATCTGTATAAAGTATAAGAGATGCGGTGCAAGACAATAGATACGGCGTATGGAGATGCGTCGTATCTAGATTAATCAATACGGCGTATCTAGAATTTTATCAATTTTGGAATAGGTCGTTACGCCGCATTAATCAACCTAGATGCGCCGCATCTAAAAGCATATCAGTATAAAATAAAGGGTCAGGCACGTTTATCAAGAATCCGTATCCGTGACGTAAACTACCACTAAATATCACAGTATCATATTTTCCTTATATCAGTTCTAATATCTCATTCCACCACTACTAATTTCTTCCCGCTAAATATTCAAAATCGAACCCAAAACCTAAATTTTCGGTTAAATCAAATTAGGCTATAAGTTCAATTACTTATGCAAATTAAATACGGGGGAAACCATCTAGAGCAAATCCTAATCATATCTCTATATCATTTAAGCACGAATCGATTCAATCATATAAACCCTAATTTTTGTATTAATCAAGATTAAATTGAAATGGAATAATTACCTTAATTTGATGATTAGGAGGAAGATTCTAGGTCGGATTAAAGGTGGATTAAAGAAGAACGATCGGGATTCGAGTATAATTTTAGTGCGTGTTCTTAACTGTGTGTGTTTATGCGGCGCATTCCCGTCGTATTTATAGGGCGACACGATGCGCCGTATTAGAAAATTTGGATGCGCCGTATCTATTCAATCTCGTTGACTAGTCAATAAGTTCTAGTTGGTCAGGGATACGGCGCTTTGGATATTTAGATACGCCGTATCTCTATTATAGTGAACGAAATTTAAATAAAGAACGTACCTTGGCCTTCGCAGCACAATTACATATACATCAAATTTGGGTTAAACGGCATACCATATAGATGAATTCAAAATAAGAGCAATAGGCATAAACGTTTTATTAACAATTGTAATCTTACTGTTTAGTGGATAAGGATTTATTCCGAGGTTAGGAACAAATATCGTTTTTAAGCATACAAAATTAAGATTACGAATTGAATTAGATGTATAACATGGATAATAAAACTGAGATTATAGTTTAGAGAACTTTCCTTTGAGCAGGTTGAATTATCGTAGAGTTTACCTGGGATTCTATTTCAAGAATTTAAGATGTTCAATGTTACCAGTACTGAGTTTTCCTCTACTCTTGTCGTCTTATGTTTGATCACTCCAGCTAGCGTCTCTTGGTTAGGTTCAGAATGTAATCTTTCTTGGTGATGCTCGAGTCATCATTTATCCTGAAAATAAACAACTTGCACACGAGAGTAGCTAACCGATCAAGGTAAATATCAAAAATCAACTATATTTATCAAACTATATTCGTCGTATTAACAAAAGTTAATGCGCCGTATTTTCGTTACGTTTAAAAATACAAGATTTTTGATTCAGTAAGATGCGCCGTATCGACAGAGATCGATACGTCGTATCTGTTTAATAATTCGCAAACTGTTTTTAATTAAAATAATAGATACGCCGTATCTGCTAAAGCAGATGCGTCGTATGGCGTTATCGCTTAGAAAAAATTTTCTTATTAAAAACAGATACGCCGTATCTTGGGGAAAAGATGCGTCGTATCGAATTAATTAAACGCGTTGTATTTAAAAAGTTAAACGCAATACGCCGTATCTGAGAAATCAGATGCGCCGTATCGTTTGATTTAGCACAGTACAACGATAGCAGAACAGAAAATACGAAAAAAAATTAAAACAAATAAAAACACACAACGAAAATAAAACACACAAAAACAAAAATAAAAGCAAACAAATAACACACAAAACAACAAATATGCAAAATAATACAATGATGCAATTAATCTAATAAAAAGAAAAACCTAATTAAAATACTAATCAAATTAACAGAAAATAACAATTCACTCCCCGGCAGCGGCGCCAAAAACTTGATGCGCGTGATGTGTCGTTGCGGTTTAGCAGTTTTAATGCCTACTCAAGTTTTAAATTTATATTTAGCCGACTTATCAATAACACACACACTTAACGAGCAGTGTACCCGGTCAGTATGAATATAATGGTAAGTAGAGTGTCGATCACTAAGAGTGGAACGTATTATCTCGTTAATCTAATCAGTATTTTAATATCCTAACGCAAGGGGGTTTCAGCCTGAGAGACTGGCACGGTTTTGTTTGCAATTAAATAATAAAATAAACCAATAGGCACGAATCAGCAAGTAGCACACACGTACACAGATAAATATTCGAGACAATAAGAGGGCTGTCCTTATGATTAAGTAGATTGTCACTTGTTTTATTGATAGCTTTATATGAAGTGTATGTAGTTAACCCTTTCTCGTTGGTCCTATTCTTATCGGCGAGTAAACCCTTAATGATTACTTATGTCTAAAAGTTATTCCTAAGTGATCAATTTAGAAACAACCGTGGGAGCCACATTATGTCCCGCAGTCAAATGCCCGCAAGCCACTAATAAACACAGAGGTTATCAATGCACTAATAAGTAGTAACCAAAGACATCAACATATAAACTTTAATTGATGGGAAAGCAAGTATTAAAGGGAGTGCAATCTTTCGTTGTCACATTACACAAGCCACCAATCCTGATGAATTAAAGTTTGCTAACACAATAAAACAAAACTACTTAATGAATTAAACACATGCAGCACCTTCTTACAGCTCTTGTATCTTTGATTTGGGTGTGTCTTGTGCTGCCTCCTTGACTGAATTCGTCCTTGGTTTCTGGTCTTCGGTCTTAGGTTTAAAACTTTCGGAACTCTTAAACTCATCTGGTCTTTGGGGTATTTATAGTTTCTGTCTGAGGGAAGATGCGGCGCATCTATTAAGTAGATGCGGCGCATTGACTTAACTTCGCGTGGGGTCCAAGATTATAATATTCAGGAATATTCGTACACCGCCAGAAGATGCGGCGTAACTCCATGATTAGATGCGGCGCATGTCCTCTTTTATCTTGGATCGTATCTGGTGATATCTTAATAGAGATGCGGCGCATGTCATGAGTGAGATGCGGCGCATCTGGAGCAGAACAAGTTGGTTATTCTTCGTTGACCAAAGTTTCGTATGCGGCTCATGGGATAAATCCATGCGGCGCATTCTTCAAAGTCAGGCAGTGGTCTTTATTTTCTTCATTCCAACAACCAATTCCAATCTTGATCATTTTACTCCGTTTTTAGTCCATAATCGCTAAGTTTCACCAAATGCTTGTTTTTACCTGAGAATTACAAAAGTAAACGATTAAGTATCAATCCTCATACATAATATAGTAAAACAAGTCAAATTAATATGATAAATGATAGTAATAAAATGTACTTATTTGAGTTCATCAATACATAAGATTGGATTTGGGCTGATTTGTTGAGCCAGATGGATAGTACTTGCTTAAATAGAGTTGGGTTGAAATTTGTTAAGGCCCAAGTTGTAGATTTATACTTATGTCGTATCGGATATAAATAAGCCCACTTATTTATAATTCGTTATTTACATAGAGAAGCGTCCCAAACGATGTAAATAAAGAAGTATAAACTGGTGATTCACAATTTCTTTATTTAAATAAAAAGGCGTCCCAATCCATTTAAATAAAGACATTGTAAATCATCCTTCTTAAAATTTTTCGACAAAACACTCGTATGTGTGGAAAGAAAGAATAGTCCACATTGGATTAGAATCATAGCCTTTTAACAATGAGAGTTTTGGAAGAGAACTTGATGAAGGTTGGGAAAGTTGCTGAACTTTAGCTTTTGTAGTTGATGATTCAAGTTATTTGGAACATAGGCTGAGGTAACCGAAGCCAGGGAACTTTCAGATTCCGTATCTGATGAAGCACTAGTATAGTATATTGTGGCCATAGTACTGTAATAATCCGTAAACAGTAATTGTAAGAACTTAATAATATCAAGTTGTGAACATAGAGAGTGAATTACTCAGTTGCTGAAGATTAATATAACTAATCTTGATAGGTAATGTATTAAGCACGGAAGCAGGCACAATCTCATCAAATATGTCAGCAATAAACCACAAATGAGGCATCAGCTTGGCAGGCAGGAACGTGGCGGTCATAGGGTTAAGTTTTCGTGAAAGTAGCTATAGTCTAGGTTTTAAAATTTCCCAGTTCTCTATAGCCGAGGCTCTGATACCAATCTGTAACACCACCAGATTCAGGTCCCAGCGGAAGCATACATGTTGCTGGGGTGCTACTCAATTGGCATCATCACACAAGTACAAAGAACGGTTTTTACTTCATTCATTTAAAATAAAATTGTTTAACAAAAGTGTTAAATTTACATTGTTAAAAGTAGTGCGGAAGTGGGTCTTTAAATGAGTTAAACGGTCCCAAATGTTTATCAAAGTCTTCTTTGACCATACCATGACTTGCCAAAAGCCTCTAATAGCGTGCTGTTGCTTAATACCTGAAAATACATGCTAAAACGGGTCAACACGAGGTTGGTGAGTTCATAGAGTTTAGTTATTTGTTAAGCGTTTGAATAAAGATTTCCCAGCAAGAGCATTGTAAATCCACTCAGTTACAAGCCCTTCCCATTCAAGGCTTGCAACCTGTGTGTTTACAACCCGTTGCCCAAAAAGATTTGTTCCTGGTTAAGTAATATATATATATATATATATATATATATATATATATATATATATATATATATATATATATATATATATATATATATATATATATATATAGTGAGACTTTCTTGCGAGAACCATTTTATCTGCTAGAACTGAGAGAACCACAAAAAAACATACATGCACGCCTTCAATAATTGTATTTTTGCACATATGTTCTAAAGACAACATATATGTTTTTAAAAAAACATAGTTGTTCTAAAGAATTTGATAAGAAAATTGGAAATACAACATTTTTCTTTGAAGGTGTGCATGTATGTTCTTATAAGGCGTGCAACGACAATATTGCGGCCTTGTGTAAGGTTTTTGTGAAAAAAGATGATGAGTTCATGATGATATTGAAGAACATACGATTATTGATGATTTGCATGTATTTTTATTTTATTTTAAAAGGCGTGCATGTATGTTTTTTGTGGTTCTCTCAGTTCTTGCAGATAAAATGGTTCTCGTAAGAAAGTCCCCCTATATATATATATATATATATATATATATATATATATATATATATATATATATATATATATATGGATCACAAGAGTTCAATAGCAGACAGTACAACAAATATAATGTCACAGCCAAAATAATAAATACAATGCCTAAGCTCATGACCCCGAAGCTCGACGTACTAGTATGCAATCAAGCACAATAACAATGCCCTAAATAAGTGTTTGCCAGACACTCGGAAATAATCCGAATGATATGCGTCCGTTTTGACCAGTTGGCGCGACCAACCCGGACGGGGTGTCAACCCAAATAGATCTATTCATAACATCCGCGCTTACTAATAATTAATGGTTCATGATTCATAGGGGAACTTTAATGGCAATGTGGTAACCTAGGCATAACAATGTATGTTTAGAGCACTTATGTCCATATATAAAGCATTAAGTTGTATTATGAAAACACATCATATTTGAATAAACAGCAAGTTCATAAGTAAAGCTAGTAATGGTTTGCGTAAACAAGTATTACAGTCACGAGCATGTATTCTCCCCCAAAAGAGAAAAACAAGTAAAATAGGGCTATGAACTCACCTGGATTTCCTGAGTTGTTAGTTGAATTGAGAGCTTGGAAATAGATTCATACGCAACCTGAATAATAGTAATGTTGAGAATTCGTTTTAATACTAATAACGAATGTGATGAGAAAATCGTATAACGATTTGATACGTGATGTGAGTGTGAATGGTTTAGGAGTCTTGGTGTTCATGAATAATATTCTAACAATATTATTCAGAAGTCATAGAGGTTGTTGTCCCGAAATGGGTGGAACGAAACGTTGGTTCAAAGTCGTTACGATCGTTATATAACGTATACTTAATTATTCGTATTCGGGTTTGGAATGTTACAAGATATGAGGGTAAATGGTGAAAAATCCATTTCTATCCTTAAGTTATAGTTTGGACAGTTTTGGTACTCATCTATAGGTATTTACATTTTCAGTCCCTTAACTTTGAAAAATGACACTTTTAGCCCTTATAAAATATAAGCTTGACACTATTGTACTCACAATATTAAAATAATCACTTTTTCACCCTTAGTTTACTGTTTTCACACTCATTTTTCCAGTTTGACAGTTTTAACCCTTGTAGTTTGAAAGTGTTACAAAAATGGTCCTTATGCCATTTAAGTGTCTATTTCATGTTCAAATACCTCTAAATTTTTATAGTTGACTCAAAATCACTCACATTATCAGTTAGTACCTTAAACTTTCAGTTTTGACATTTCTAGACGCCTATTTCAGCTAGTTGTCAAAAACAGTCCCTCAAAGTTAAATTTGTTTGCAAAACTAGTCCAAAACGTTTAAAAACTTGTGGAAAATTCCACAAAAATTCTAGTAGCTTATTTTAGCTTATTCAAGCTTAAGTAAACTTTTGGTTTGACCAGAAAAATTAGTTTTGACACATTGGGCCTTTAACGAAGCTTAACTAAGGCCCGTTAAGAAAATTAGAGGCGAGGGCATGGAAATTCTTTTGGGCCTGGATTTGGGTTACTTTGAGGATTCTAAAAATGTATTTCATGGGTCCAGTGGGCTTACAGAACGCCAAGTGTTATTGGGCTTTAGTTAGCCAGTCCGTTTAATTAAGGTTTTTAAAAAATTAAGTTCTAGTATTTTGTGATAAGTTCGATTCAAAATGGGGACTTTTGAGTGACGGGTTATGAGTATTTTTGGAAACTCAAAGCATGAAACATCTAGTATTTCATGTCGTGTATTAGATGGTGCAAAAATACCTAGGGGTTGTGTATAGGGATTCGAAGAAAACAAGCTAGGAGTTGGCTGGTTCGAATGTTTTGGAAAAAGAAAACACAAAATATTCTAAGTGTTTTTGACAGTTTCAAGGGACGTTTAAAAGAGACGTTTTTAATGGCTTTAGAGGGTTTTTCATGGAAAGTTTAGAAAGACAAAATTAGAGTATGTCATGTGGAGATTCGAAACCAAGAAAAATATATAGGCTTTAATCAAGGTTATCCGAAGATATTAGGCTTGGAACACAAGGGTTTAAGTCGTTTTCTATAAATTTCAAGACTTAGTAAAATTTTCTAAGTCTTTAATATAGGTGGTACGTGGGTTTTGAGAAACGAAAAGGATTTTGTTTTGTGGTTTAACGATTGCATGGGTGGTCCTTGAGGGTTGTTTCGTGAACTTTAATGACTTATGAGTGGAGTGAGACGTGTTTCGAGTGCTAGTTCATTAATATATACGTAGAATTAAAACAATAATTATATACGTTCGAGTGATATTTGGACGAAATGAAATATAACGAAAATGGATTGAAATGAAATGAAAGTGAGATGAGAGACTTACAAACTCCTCTAGAGTAAGTGAAACGAAGTTTAAGAGACTTGGGATTGGCTTGAAGTCCTTGTTCGTTCGAAAATCACCACACGTTCGTTTAAGTTTTTCTATTTTTGGTTATATGTTTCGAATGGGGTTGAGAGATAATTTCTGGGACCATGTGAGTTATCTAAGTGATGTTTAGAATGGAAATGAAGTGTTAAGGGTCAATAGATAAGATGGAATCATTTTAGCGAGCCTAGGGGAGAATTTTATATTCGACATAGGCAAATAATGTGGCTTTGAGTTATTAAATGTTTTCAGCAGGATTCCAGGGCTTGTGAGTCCTCATTAAATGAGTGTTGACAATTTTAAAAGGTTAGGATTAGGTAGGTATCGATTAGAATGATTCTAGGGTAGTTATATGGTTTATTCGAACCATATTAGGTCCAAATAACTTATTTAGCGTGTGACATTGGCCAAGAATACAAGAGATGATCATTGTAACTCTTTTATGATGAACAAGGGTCGTTGGAAATGGCTAGAATGATTAATGGGTTGTTTTGAGTTATTTGACCAAAAATAGTCAAACCGTATGGTTTGGTTTTCGCCAAACACTTTGGCTTTATTTCGAGTACCAATTGTTAACATTAGAAGACGAGATTTGGCATTCTAATAGTTTGCCAGGTGGTCAATCGAGTGGAGAAAAGAAACCAATGTGTTATGTGCAAGAATCACGAATTACGAGACCCTTTTGGGAGGGTCGTGGGGCGTTTCAACCAAAAGAAAAGAAAAGAAAAGAAATAAAACAAGTAAAATTGGGTTGGGCTTGTTTTTGGGCTCGGTGAACAGTGATCCGAGAGAGTTTTTGGGTTTGAATTTTCCAGCCCAATGTAAAGTTAATTTGTGACGTTTTGGTTTTTTTTTCGTTCAAGAGTTCGTGTCGTGAAAAATATAATTTCGTACCTCGATAAAATTATATTAACGTAGTTAATAAAAATCTTAAATTTATCCGGAAAAATATGGCTTAGTGAATAGTAATTAAAGGTTAATAATAGATTGACGTCTATTAAATATTAGGAAATTTTTACGAATTATGATAGAAACATCCCCTCGTAGCCCTGTAACAAACACCCGGGTGAGGCTTTCCACAAGTAGCACAAGGTGATGGAGGAGTTAAGGTCTCCGTAGGCCTTTTCTGGCCCGAAGAACCTGAAGAACGACCCTGCTGAGAATCCCAAGTCGACTGATCCCTAAACTGACGCTGCTTGTTGTTACCATGACCCTGACAGTCATTCCCATTCCTACCAGTAACCCTCTGATCCTGACCCCTGGACTCCTGTCGCCTCGAATCAAAACACCAGTCCTGATGACCCTTGTGCTCAAAACCCTGGTCCTGGCGACCGTTATGCTCATAACCCTGATCCTAGCGACCCTGACCCCTGTAGTTAATACGGTATCCATCTCTGTCCATCTTGTTTGAACCCCCATCAGCATGAAGTAACTCTATGTTACGGGCCGCGTCCGCAACTAGTGCAACATCTGTGTAGTCAGTATTCACAATCCGGTCCAAAACCCACTTTTTCAGTCCCCACTTAAAGTGCGTAGCCTGCCTCTGAGCATCACCCGCAATCGGTCCAACGAAACTAGCTAACCTCAGAAACCTCTGCATGTACTCCCCAGATGACTCCCGATCAAACTGATATATAGTTCCATACTCCCGCTCATACATTTGCTGCTCAGAGAAGGGAAAATACTGCTTATAGAAGATGTCACAGAAAGTCTCCCATGCACAAGTGTCAGCAAAGTTCTCTCCCTTAGCCTGGAGATACGCCTTCCACCAACTCAACGCATCACCTTCTAACTTGAAGGTAGCCAAACGCGTCTTAAATTCGTCACCACAACCCAAGACCTTGAACAATTTCTCCATATGAGTGATCCAATCTTTTGCCTCCGTGGGGGTGGCAGCAGATCGGAAGGAAAGAGGCTTAAGCTTGGTGAATCTCTCAATCCAAACATGTATCCCAGTAGGTGAAGCACCACCACCTGATGAACCAGCACCATTCCTGATGTCGTTGGCGATTCTGGTCATCAATTCAGCAGAGAGATTCGGAAGAACATTAGCCAAAGCATTGGCTATCATAGCCTCGAAGTTAGGGGCATCCCCACCATCACCGTTCCTACGCGTAGTCACCATCTGAACGATCACTAAAACAATTAGAAATAGAGAGATTAAGCACGAAAGGAAAAGACGAAGCAGAAACCTAGTGTCTACCCAAATCCTCACCAGTCAAAACCTAAGCTCTAAGGGTCAAATCCTGGGGTCCATATGTTCACAGGTCATGACTTATGTACTACAGGTCGCAACCCGGTCTCTGATACCATAATTGTAACACCCCAACCCGAGAAGGGTAGAAGTATCACATTATGGTGACGTATCAAAGCATACATAATAAACAGCGGAAGTCTTAAACATAAATAATCAAAGGAGTTAAGTCAACATGACTTAAACCAATACATAAGTTCAAGAGAAAGGAAATACTCCAAATTTAAGAACAATGAATCCAAGTCTAACAAAGTCATAACATAAATAAATGGTAACTAAGATGACTAGGGTAAAGTCTCCACACAAGCTCAACTCTCAACCCAAAGCAATCCCCAGCTCCTAGCTTAAATACCTGCCGCAGGAAAAGAAAATGCGGTTGAGCTTAAAAAGCCCAGTGAACAGATATGTATAAACGATGCAAAAGATAAGGAACAAAGAACAAAATATGGTGCATTGGGGAAAAGCATAAGGTATAAACAAACGGATATCAAGAGTAAAAAAAATCAGTAATCTACCACAAGCCCAAACAAATCAAATCATATCATAATATCCATTAGATTCGGAGGGTTGACCTCGGAATACCAAAGGTAAAAGGAGGGGAGTCCTCAGTAACCATTGGAGTGATCAGCTCCTAAAATGTGAAGATGTGGATTGCACCCAACATCAGACACCAAACAGATCACAACATAGCATACACAAAACATACCTAGGATGCATCCATACGCCCCTGCAAAGATGTTAGTGGCCAAATATATATATAATAATCGAGCTCATAATAAATAACAAAAAGGGACGGTGTGGAACATCACTCGACCACACTAGAGTCATGCCATTGGTACATCAATGACACGGTCACGGAACCCCCATGACTAGGAAACATAGTGGCTCAGGTATCAACTGTAGGGTTTAAAAGTCATATTATATCAAAGGTCCATAAGTTTCATAACAAGGGTTCATAATTAATAGTTCATAATTCTAGGGAAGCATGGCAAAGGCATAGATCATATAAGAAAGCCATAATAAGAAGGCTCAGATCATGATCAAACTAATATAAAAAGATGTAAATGAATCATGAGAAACCTTAGGAGATAAGGTCAGAATATATGTACCTTATTCAACAGCAAAAGCAACAAAGATAGATGGATCAAAAGACACAGGATCACTCCCGCTTCACGGAACCTATACGAATTAATAACCATATATTACTTTAAGTTCATATGAATTAGGTTACTCATTTTAGTACTCTTTCCCTTTTTAGTAACTTTTTATTTTCAGTAGCTTTCCAATTATAGTAACCTTCTATTTTTAGTAAGTTTCCGCTTTAAGTAAGTTAACCTTCTAAGTGACTTCTATTTTTAGCAGGTTTCTCAAATTAGCAAGTTTCCAAAATTAGTAGGTTTCCATATATGGTATCTTAGGGTAAATTTTATCTTAATTAGGGTTTTAATCTAAGGTTTAACATTTAATACATGCACTAATCATGTCATTGACCACTTTAGGGTATGAAATGTATTAAGGTATCTTAATTATGCCTTTAAAGGTTATATTAATGATAAGGTGTAATTAGGTTAAAGCATGTTAGTGACAATTAGGTTTAAAACATTTATTTAGCCCTTTAAACTTTTATCAGCTTTTATCTAAGAACAGGTCACAAATATACGAATTTTTCTACCACATCAGGACTCAAAAATAAAATCCACAAAAATTCACACTAATACATTAATGTCTTGAAAACCCACACGAATTTTCCCAGAATTTATTAGTTAGTTTAATCCTACACGAAAAATACTCCGACTCAGACTACCCATAAAACGTATCTGCTGTAGTACCCAGAAAGTATCCACTTGGTTGACCCACCAATACATCCAGGAAAAATCCCCAAAATTTCATGACATTACTAGGCATATAGAAGTTAAATACTGAAAAGTTTCATGACCCAAATCCTCATAGTTTATAAATGAAAAATCGGAAAAGTGGACTGATTTTCAGACTCCCAAAATACAGTTTTAACACTTGAACTTGTAAAATCCAAAAGGGCATTATCCCTACCTATAAAAATTATAAGGCTTGTATATTTAGAAAGCTCTTTTTCAAAACTTGATTTTAGACCCAAGTATCACTCAAAAACACGTTACTAACATGAAGATCCACCCTAATCAATTCGACCTAATTTCCTGGACAGCAACCTAGGGTTTATTATTTTATGTGATCGGTTAAGGTTTTATTATTCCAATAATTTATCTCTATACATAAAATGATTTTTGAAGTAATTCAAGCAGGTTTAGGTCGACATATATATGGCGTTAGCATGTGTATATCAATCGGAACAAAACAATAACAATAGGTCGATTATATAGGGTTTTCCAAATCGTTATTTTATGTGTACTTGTTATGATTTCATGTGAGTCGTAATTCGTATACATGTTCAATAATGTAACCGATTCATGTAAGCTTTGAATGGCATATAATAGGATCAGAGTAGGATCAAAAGATGAGGAAACAAAACAGAAAAGGTTCGATACCTTAGTGCTCGAATCGACAGACAAGAACAAGAGACCAAGAACACCACACGAATCCTATTACCTTCGACTAGAAAAACCACGATCACCTCCTATAGCAATTCACGATCACTCCCACATTCTAACCACCAAATAGAAGCTACAACAAGCCTCCTTTTGCTGCCCTTTTGAATCGAACAAGGAAGGAGAAAGAAATAGCAGTCGACTTGTAGGTTTTAGGGTTTGTTTCAAAGTGATGAAAAATAATGTTCGGTATATAAAGAATGAATAGAAACCGTGTATTGTGATTAGGGTAAATAAGGAAGGACCTATTTTTGTGGGATTGTGATATCAATCAAAATTAATGCATGCTTATCTTTTACTTGATCCTTAGCCAAAAATTTGATATGGGTCACAATATAATGTCGCCCATTATAGACTTAATTTAGAGAACCATTTGTTTTGTGATCTTTACTTATAATGTAAAGTTTTATTAGCTTAATTTGTTAGGTAACTTAGGATGTTAATTACTTTAGGTTAGGTTCAAATAATATTCAGTTGCATGATTTTATAAATTCTTAAAATTTCAAAATTAGAGGGGTATTTTGGTCATTTCAGATTATGGTAATTTTAGGGTTTTACAACACCTAGTTCTCTTGGCTGGGCTTTGATATTCTTGGGTGTACGTTTTTAATTTTCTTGCATTATTTTATTATTTGTATGTTTCTGCTGCTTATCTGTGCTTATTTGTTTCTATTTGTTATTTATCTGTTGTTTATCTGTTCTTTGATTTATTATGGCTCCTAGTGGTAGTAATGAGGATCTTATTAGTAATCTTGATTTGGGTAATCCTTTACATCTTTACTCTAATGATATTAGTACTAGTTCTATTGTGTCTGTGAAACTTACTGGTACTGATAATTATAGAGTTTGGTCTACTGATATGAATCTGGCTATTAATACTAAAAACAAAACTGGTTTTATTAATGAAACATGTATTAAGGCAACTTATGCTTCTAGTGATGTGTTGTCTAATCAGTGGGAGAGATGTAACTCTATTGTTTTGTCTTGGATTTTGAATTCTTTGTCTGAAGATTTATATCTTGGTCAAATTTTTTCTGAAAATGTTGCTGAGGTTTGGGCTGAACTTAAAAAAACTTATGATAAACTTGATGGGTCTATTATTCTGAGTTTAATGCAAAAGATTAATAACTTTAAACAAGGTAAATTAACTGTTTCTGAGTACTATCATAAGCTTAACTCCTTATGGAGATAATTTGATATTATGACCAAATTGCCTAAATGTACTTGTACTGCTAGAGTGGATGTTTTAAAACATAATCAACTTATGAAACTTATGCAATTTCTCATGGGTCTTAATGAAATTTATCAACCTATTAGGAGTAGTATTCTTTCTAGAGAAACTCTCCCAGATGTTAAAGATGCTTTTGTTACTGTTTCCAGAGAAGAGTCTCACAGAGGCATTGCCTCTTCTTCTACTGGTTCTAAATCTAAACCACAAATTGTTGGGTTTGTGTCTAAAACAAATTGGACTACTAATGGAAATAAGAGGTTTGATAATATAAAGGGTTCTGGTTCTGATAATAAGAAGTTTGTTAATACTAGGAATAATAATAATGGTGGTAACAGGGGGCCTAATTCAAATCTGCTTTGTAATAACTGTGGTAAAATTGGTCACACTGTTGACAGATGTTTTGATCGTATTGGGTACCCTCCTGGTTATAATAAAAATCCTGGTAAAAAAAAAACTAATTTCAAACCTTCTTATAATGCTAATTCTAGTACATCATCTGTGGAAAATGGGACTTCTATGACTTTTACTAATGACCAGATGATGAAATTAATGAGTCTTATCAATGACATGCCTTCAAGCAGTATGCAGGCCAACATGGCGGGTATACCCAGTTTTATGAACAATAATGTTTTCTTTAATATAAACATTCATAAGTTTTATAACAACAATTTTGCCTCATGTAAAGTTAGTATTGGGTGGATTATTGATTCAGGAGCTAATCAATACATGACTATTAATACTCTTAACATGTTTAGTATTATTGATATCTTTGATTTAAATCTTATTTTGGGATATCCTAATGGTACTCTTGATAAAATCAAGTATATTGGTAATCTTAAACTTTGTGATAAAGTCATCTTATATGATGTGTTGGTAGTTCCTGAATACTGTGTCAGTCCTTTATCTGTGCATAAACTTATTAAAGATAGCAGAATGTTTGTTGGTTTTGATGAATCTAAATGTTACATTCAGGATTTGACTCAAAACAAAATCATGGGGACTGGTAGTGAAAATGGTGGCCTCTATTTGTTTGATACTTCCTCTCCTCTTAGTTCTAATAATCAAACTATAGGTAATATGTACGTTACTTGTTTTGTGTATAAATCTATGTGGCATAACAAACTTGGTCATGTAACACCCCTAATTTCGTGACATGCAGCGGAATTCAAACTGAGTGTTACTCGACGGCACAACAATCATAATAGTAGAAAACGATCTCTAACTGAGTCGTTTAAAAAGGATTTATCATTCAAATTATTATAATATATCAGAGTTTACAAAGATAGGTCCCAGTTGGTTCCATTGTTTACAAAATACATCAATAACAAGTATTTGATGTTTAGTGAATGATAAAATAATTATAGCCTTCTTGATTGAGTCCGTGCCCCTCCGTGCCAGCCTCTAACATCATGGACCTGAAATACAAGCTTAAAACTGTCAACACAAAGGTTGAGTGAAGTTCATAGTGTGAGTTACCAATGGTTTTGAAAACAAAACGGTTATTATTACACTAAGCTCATGCCACCAAAACGTTAACGGGTTACCAAAATCAATTGGCGGATCTGTGCCCGGTAGGTATCCTGTCAGTATACCTAATTCAAATATAATGCGTTTGATTGAACGTACTAGGCCAATACAAACGGGATTCGTCAATCCCAATAGATCTATTCACAATATTCGCGCTCACTAAAGCTAGTGATTAACTGGTTCATGATAAAGGGACTTATGTTTGACAGCAAGGTACTTAGTGACAATAAAACAATCAGGCAAGCATACAATTGAAAAGCATTGTGTTCGGTTGAAAAATAATAGCATTTTCGCCCCCCCCAAGGGTTTGTAAAACAATTAAGTAATAGGAAGTGGGGCTATGAACTCACCGTGAGTTGGATGATGTTTTAGTACTCTACGAATTGGATTGATAAGTCGGGAAACCTCTACGTGCAACCTAAGATAGAATGTTGCGACTTAGGTTGGAGTAATGTCTAAGAAAACATAAACGTGCCTATATATGTCTTTATATGGTTCATGATGTAGTACTTTGATAGGTAATTGTCCAATATCATGGTTATAGCTTTCTTGTTTACTTACTTTAAGTTAACGTAAAGTTCTATTAACTTGTTTTAAAGGTTTTAGTACATCATGAACATAACATAAAGACCATATATATATCATAAATGAAGTGTAAGAAGTATGAAAATGATGTTGAGCAAGAGAGTGTGTTAGGGTTTCTTACAACTTTTGGCTTTCTAAAGAAAGGAAGTTAAGAACAAGGATTTGGACTTTGATTGAACTAGGATCTTTAGCTTCCAACTTCTTCAAGCTCTTGACACCAACTTGTGACTACTTGAGAAGGCAATTGAAGTATTCTACTAGAACACTTCTTGTGTGGATGGAAGATCACCAAAGGAAGGAAGAACTAGGACTTTGGATCAATCAAAACTTAACAAGAGCTTTGGAATTGATAAGGACCTTGTGTTTCTTGAATAATACTTGAAGTAAACTAGCAAATGAAGAGAGTATGTGTGTGTATGAGAGGCGTTGGAATGAGAAGAAAAGGGAGAGGATAATTGCCTTTTATAGTAGCTTGAGGAGGTTACATTTCTTGAGATATTTAGCTAGTAGTTATCAAAATTGCAACTTAAACTACACATGTACTCATCCTAGATGATCAAGGCTTCATCACAAGCCAACAAGGCTTGTGAATCACTCCTATAGTCGGACAAGGGTGACATAGGGTGACTAGATGAGTAATCTTGGTTACGGAGTGAGTTTTGGTTCCATTAATCGCTAACTGTAAGCCATTAAGTCATGAAACGTAAAATCGGGTATCGTAAAAATACGAAACTTATAGAAATGATTAAACTTGTCAATATACTCATTATTATCTTATAAAAATGAGTGATAAGTTTAATGGGTCGCAAAAACGCTGATAACGCTGGAAAGGTAGGTTTAAAACGCGTTAAACGCAAAACGTACGAAAGTTGCGTAAAACTGAGAAAAGTAAAATGTAACTTTTCTAATATGATTATAATGAAATAAAAAGGCTTATAATGTCTAGACTAGGCTTAGTCTAGTGTCGGTTGGTGTTAAACGTTCTTTAGACCTAAAACCGTAAGCCTAAAACGCGTAAATCGCGTAAAACGCAGATTCGGAAAACATAAAATTCCAAAATTCTTGAGAATGTCATGGAAGGTGAAAAACTTAAATTTCTCTTGTTTGTAATGTTTTTTGGACATATAGGGATGCCTAAATGACGTTTAAAGCTTAAAGTAATTCTCAGACACGGTTTCGTGATTTTTGCATAAGTGATCCGACGAGTGTCAAACTCTCGGGTTATCATTAAAATAGTTTAACTTACAAGAATGTGAAATAAAAATTTCGGAAATGAATAGTGAAAGTTAATAGTAAAAATGAATAGTAAAAAAATATTCGGGATTGGATATTAACCTGAAAATGTGAATTGTTACAGTCTCTTCCCCTTTAGAGAATCCCGTCCCGGGATTTAATACATGTTAGGTGTTGGAGTGGTTTCGGTGAAGAAGTGTAATTACTTGCGGTGAATTTTTTATAGGATAAATAGCAATGTATTTCGATTCGTCGTTTCGGAGTATGACGTAGGATGAAGCTGACTTTTTACGTGGTAAATGTAGGGTAAGAGTTTGATTAATTGTGCTTTTTTATCATATGAATTCTTATGAATTTCTTATACTTACACAAAATTTGCTTTAAGGATATAAGTGAAAAGTTTGTTTTTCATAAAATATACAAGTGACTGCTCCCAACATAACATGATCCCTCCCTAATTAGACATAGGTAGCTAGGCTATGTATAATTAAGGATCGATAATGTGATGTTCGGTTTAGTAAAGTAGTTTTATGATCCTTGGTATTTAATCAGATTTAAGACATGCATTTCATAAAATGGTAGTTTAAAGTAGAATAAAGTAAAATTTTATAAGTGATAACGAATCAGTTTATCATATGGAATTTGGAGGTAGAAAGTACAATAGATGAGAATTATCACAACGAGTTATTTATTGAACAGTAATTAGTCTCAAGTCATAAAATTCCCATTACTAGGGATGACATACACGTAGTACAACATAGTGCATAAGGAAATATGACTGCTAAGTTCTAAACTTCATTATTCTGCAGCGTTGTCGAGATTCTGATAAGCTTTTTCTCCTCCTAACATATATGCTTTCCCGCGATCGTCTTCAACTTGTTGACCTTGGTTTTGGGGACATCGGTTCTTGAAATGTCCACTTTCTTCACACCCAAAACATATAACTATCGACCGTGTATTGCGGCCAGTAGCTACAGTCTTGCTTCTACAATCCTTGGCAAGGTGTCCCGCATTTTGGCAGTTGTGGCACGTAGCCGGGAAAGGACCAGAGTGATGGAATCTACACACGTTTACATAGTGGGGCTTTCCCGATATATTCTTTGCCTCCAGTTGGTGCGGCAACATAAGCCCTCATGGTTTCTTGCCTCTTGTTTTGTTGTTGATGATGGTTGTTGTTTCGGTTTTTCTTGTTGTTATGGTAATCTCCCTGGTTATTTTCCCAACTTCTTTTGTTGTTTTTGGTTTGGTTAATGTTGTCGTTCCGGGTGTTGTTGTTGGTGTAGGTGTTATTGTTGGTGCTAATTTTTTGGGCAATCCTCGTTCGCACCACTTGATCCATGAGGATGTGAGATAGCCGCATAGCCTTATCAAGTGTTTTGGGACAAGACGTAATCATGTTCCCTTGTATGCTTGGTGGGAGTCCCCATATATATTCTTCCAACATTTTCTCATTTGTCGAAACCATTTTTTGGCATAGTATCCTCAATTCTTGGAATCGACGGTTGTAAGTCAGGATGTTGGTTCCTTTAACAACATGGTTCCAGAATTCTACTTCTAATTTCCGCATTTCACTGCGAGGGAAATACTCTTTGATCATCATTTTCTTCAAATCATCCCAAGAATTATTATAAGCATTTTCGATGCCCATTGGTTGAGATACTGAATTTCACCAAGATAATGCCTCATCCAGCAGTGTACTGGTGGCATATTGAACTTTATCATTCTCGGTGCATTTGCTGACCAAAAACACTAACTCCGCTTTTCCAAACCAGGGGTTCAAACCTACGGCTCCTTTAGTACCTTTGTAATTGGTAGGTTGGCAGTTTAAATAACCCTTGAATGAGTAGCTCTTAGTTACCGGATCAATATTTATTACTTGAGAACTGGCTTGGTTTGGTCTTCTAGTATAGATGGTAGTTGCAGCAATTCAGGCAGCTTCAGCAGTTCTAGCAGCTTCAGCAGTTGTGGTGGCTTTAGCGACTGTTGCAGCCTTTGTAGCTATGGCTGCTCGTTCAGTTGCAAGTGCTACAGTTACACTGTCGTTAACTAGTTTGCGGATGGCAGCTTGAGTCATTGGTGCTTTCTTCTTTGGCGCTATGATTCTATTATATAAAAGATATGTCGTAAGTAGAGAGTTCAGTAAAATAAGCATGATTTTTTGACGGAAGCGATAGGATAATTACGTTGGAGGTTTTTGAATTATGATGCATAAAGCAAGAGTTTTATTCATATAACATTGATTGATTACAAAATCGAAACCTATTACAAGCTTCTTCAAAATCTACTAACTGATACTTTCAGTTTAGTAATTACAACGTTGGACTACTGCTAGCTATTACATGGATTTTACAGAGTTTACTAACTGAGTCTACTCAGTTTAGTGATATAAAAGATAACTAGTACTACATTGTTAGTCTAATGTTGGTTGAAGGTTTGTTATAGTTCGAACGGATCGGTGTCTCCATAGGTGGCTAGTATATCTTTACTATCATTCGGGCGGTTTTCTTCAACTTCTATCTGATATAACACTTGTTGCATGGAAAACATTTGAGATTGCATACCATACATCTCATTTCTAAGACGATATCGGTCAAAGTTAGCAACGTCCAATCAGATCTCTGCTGTTGTTAGGCGATGTCGTAGCTCATGAATTTGTGTCGCATCTTGGTCTTGAGCCTTCTCTACTCGTGTAAGTCTATCCTTGACATCTTCTAGGCTGGTTAAGGGATCCAAGACTATATCCTCAAAATGAGTCAAGCCTTCCCTTACGTAGCTCATATCTAAGATGAATAAATCAAGACGTTGACGAGCGTGCATGGCTTCGGTTTTGGTTGCAGTAACTATGGATTCATGGTTATCTATTTGCCATGCCATATCTAGAACTTTACGCTGAGTTAAGTTGAGGTTGTGTCTTAAGGAGTACCTATCGTATTGGGTAGAATTTATGAACGCAGGTGTAGTCGTGGATGATCCGCCTACTTCATAAGTGGATTTGGAACTCGAGTGGGAGTAGTATGATTAGATTCGGATGAGGTTACTGAAATAGGAGGTGGTGATGTTAATGGTGATAGTGGTGGTGCAACTGGTAGTTCCTCTTCTTCTTCCTCTTCTATGTCTATTTCGGGATCCTCGTACGGATCTTCTTCCAGTTCTTCCTCTTGGTCACTGACTATATCCTCGTAAGGTTTTTCCTCATCGTCATAGTTAAGTGCTTCCAAATAGGGATCATCGAGTTGAAGAAGACATGGTAAGTGAGCGGGCATAACGGGAAGATGATCAGGAGATGGAGGTACATACATGATGTCTTTAATAAGAATTATGACGTTAAAACAATTTTAATGCTTACGGGGAAATGCTCAGATATGCTAAGGGTACATATATCAATATGCTAATATGTTTGCGTAATATATAATGTCTAAACGTCCATGATCGTCTGGAGGATGGAAGGCACGAAGAGCGGAAGGCTATAAAATGTTTTTGTTTGTAAAAGTGGTTATAGTTTAGGTTTCAATTAGACCCGTTTCTCTATAACCATGGCTCTGGTACCAATCTGTAACACCCCCAATTTCTTGACATGCAGCGGAATTCAAACTGAGTGTTACTCGACGGCACAACAATCATAATAGTAGAAAACGATCTCTAACTGAGTCGTTTAAAAAGGATTTATCATTCAAATTACTATAATATATCAGAGTTTAAAAAGATAGGTCCCAGTTGGTTCCATTGTTTACAAAATACATCAATAACAAGTATTTGATGTTTAGTGAATGATGAAATAATTATAGCCTTCTTGATTGCCTCCGTGCCCCTCTATGCCAGCCTCTAACATCATGGACCTGAAATACAAGCTTAAAACTGTCAACACAAAGGTTGAGTGAAATTCATAGTGTTTATTGAATGGTTGAACACAATATGTTGGTAGTGTGAGTTAATTAGACTCACACCAATGGTTTTGAAAACAAAACGGTTATTATTACACTAAGCTCATGCCACCAAAACGTTAACGGGTTACCAAAATCAATTGGCGGATCTGTGCCTGGTAGGTATCCTGTCAGTATACCTAATTCAAATATAATGCGTTTGATTGAACGTACTAGGCCAATACAAATGGGATTCGTCAATCCAAATAGATCTATTCACAATATTCGCGCTCACTAAAGCTAGTGATTAACTGGTTCATGATAAAGGGACTTATGTTTGACAGCAAGGTACTTAGTGACAATAAAACAATCAGGCAAGCATACAATTGAAAAGCATTGTGTTCGGTTGAAAAATAATAGCATGTATTCCCCTCAAGGATTTGTAAAACAATTAAGTAATAGAAAGTGGGGCTATGAACTCACCGTGAGTTGGATGATGTTTTAGTACTCTACGAATTGGATTGATAAGTCGGGAAATCTCTACGTGCAACCTCAAATAGAATGTTGCGACTTAGGTTGGAGTAATGTCTAAGAAAACATAAATGTGCCTATATTTGTCTTTATATTGTTCATGATGTAGTACTTTGATAGGTTGTGTATGTCGCTATATAAAAACGGTTTATGAAACATGTTTAGTTTATATCTTGTACTACCGTTCGGGCCATCATAATTCAGAGGTCATGCAGTAAACGTTCGAGGAGCTAGGACACTTTAATTTATAAATCCAGCAACTCGTCGATCCGTTTTACTCTAATGAACCCCTCACATGAAGATCCCTAGTATTGATGGTAGTTGTAGCAATTTAGGCAGCTTCAGCAGTTCTAGCAGCTTCAGCAGTTGTGGTGGCTTTAGCGGCTGTTGCAGCCTTTGTAGCTATGGCTGCTCGTTTAGTTGCAAGTGCTGCAGTTACACTGTCGTTAACTAGTTTGCGGATGGCAGCTTGAGTCATTGGTGCTTTCTTCTTTGGCGCTATGATTCTATTATATGAAAGATATGTCGTAAGTAGAGAGTTCAGTAAAATAAGCACGATTTTTTGACGGAAGCGATAGGATAATTACGTTGGAGGTTTTTGAATTATGATGCATAAAGCAAGAGTTTTATTCATATAACATTGATTGATTACAAAATCGAAACCTATTACAAGCTTCTTCAAAATCTACTAACTGATACTTTCAGTTTAGTAATTACAACGTTGGACTACTGCTAGCTATTACATGGATTTTACAGAGTTTACTAACTGAGTCTACTCAGTTTAGTGATATAAAAGATAACTAGTACTACATTGTTAGTCTAATGTTGGTTGAAGGTTTGTTATAGTTCGAACGGATCGGTGTCTCCATAGGTGGCTAGTATATCTTTACTATCATTCGGGCGGTTTTTCTTCGACTTCTTTCTGATATAACACTTGTTGCATGGAAAACATTTGAGATTGCATACCATACATCTCATTTCTAAGACGATATCGGTCAAAGTTAGCAACGTCCAATCGGATCTCTGCTGTAGTTAGGCGATGTCGTAGCTCGTGAATTTGTGTCGCATCTTGGTCTTGAGCCTTCTCTACTCATGTAAGTCTATCCTTGACATCCTCTAGGCCGGTTAAGGGATCCAAGACTATATCCTCAAAATGAGTCAAGCCTTCCCTTACGTAGCTCATATCTAAGATGAATAAATCAAGACGTTGACGAGCGTGCATGGCTTCGGTTTTGGTTGCAGTAACTATGGATTCATGGTTATCTATTTGCCATGCCATATCTAGAACTTTACGCTGAGTTAAGTTGAGGTTGTGTCTTAAGCAGTACCTATCGTATTAGGTAGAATTTATGAACGCAGGTGTAGTCGTGGATGATCCGCCTACTTCATAAGTGGATTTGGAACTCGAGTGGGAGTAGTATGATTAGATTCGGATGAGGTTACTGAAATAGGAGGTGGTGATGTTAATGGTGATAGTGGTGGTGCAACTGGTAGTTCCTCTTCTTCTTCCTCGTCTATGTCTATTTCGGGATCCTCGTACGGATCTTCTTCCAGTTCTTCCTCTTGGTCACTAACTATATCCTCGTAAGGCATTTCCTCATCGTCATAGTTAAGTGCTTCCAAATAGGGATCATCGAGTTCAGGAAGAAATGGTAAGTGGGCGGGCATAGAGGGAAGATGATCAGGAGATGGAGGTACATACATGATGTCTTTAATAAGAATTATGACGTTAAAACAATTTTAATGCTTACGGGGAAATGCTCAAATATGCTAAGGGTACATATATCAATATGCTAATATGTTTGCGTAATATATAATGTCTAAACGTCCATGATCGTCTGTAGGATGGAAGGCACGAAGAGCGGAAGGCTATAAAATGTTTTTGTTTGTAAAAGTGGTTATAGTTTAGGTTTCAATTAGACCCGTTTCTCTATAACAATGGCTCTGGTACCAATCTGTAACACCCCCAATTTCTTGACATGCAGCGGAATTCAAACTGAGTGTTACTCGACGGCACAACAATCATAATAGTAGAAAACGATCTCTAACTGAGTCGTTTAAAAAGGATTTATCATTCAAATTACTATAATATATCAGAGTTTAAAAAGATAGGTCCCAGTTGGTTCCATTGTTTACAAAATACATCAATAACAAGTATTTGATGTTTAGTGAATGATGAAATAATTATAGCCTTCTTGATTGCCTCCGTGCCCCTCTATGCCAGCCTCTAACATCATGGACCTGAAATACAAGCTTAAAACTGTCAACACAAAGGTTGAGTGAAGTTCATAGTGTTTATTGAATGGTTGAACACAATATGTTGGTAGTGTGAGTTAATTAGACTCACACCAATGGTTTTGAAAACAAAACGGTTATTATTACACTAAGCTCATGCCACCAAAACGTTAACGGGTTACCAAAATCAATTGGCGGATCTGTGCCTGGTAGGTATCCTGTCAGTATACCTAATTCAAATATAATGCGTTTGATTGAACGTACTAGGCCAATACAAATGGGATTCGTCAATCCCAATAGATCTATTCACAATATTCGCGCTCACTAAAGCTAGTGATTAACTGGTTCATGATAAAGGGACTTATGTTTGACAGCAAGGTACTTAGTGACAATAAAACAATCAGGCAAACATACAATTGAAAAGCATTGTGTTCGGTTGAAAAATAAGAGCATGTATTCCCCTCAAGGATTTGTAAAACAATTAAGTAATAGAAAGTGGGGCTATGAACTCACCGTGAGTTGGATGATGTTTTAGTACTCTACGAATTGGATTGATAAGTCGGGAAATCTCTACGTGCAACCTCAAATAGAATGTTGCGACTTAGGTTGGAGTAATGTCTAAGAAAACATAAATGTGCCTATATTTGTCTTTATATTGTTCATGATGTAGTACTTTGATAGGTTGTGTATGTCGCTATATAAAAACGGTTTATGAAACATGTTTAGTTTATATCTTGTACTACCGTTCGGGCCATCATAATTCAGAGGTCATGCAGTAAACGTTCGAGGAGCTAGGACACTTTAATTTATAAATCCAGCAACTCGTCGATCCGTTTTACTCTAATGAACCCCTCACATGAAGATCCCTAGTATTGATGGTAGTTGCAGCAATTCAGGCAGCTTCAGCAGTTCTAGCAGCTTCAGCAGTTGTGGTGGCTTTAGCGGCTGTTGCAACCTTTGTAGCTATGGCTGCTCGTTCAGTTGCAAGTGCTGCAGTTACACTGTCGTTAACTAGTTTGCAGATGGCAGCTTGAGTCATTGGTGCTTTCTTCTTTGGCGCTATGATTCTATTATATGAAAGATATGTCGTAAGTAGAGAGTTCAGTAAAATAAGCACGATTTTTTGACGGAAGCGATAGGATAATTACGTTGGAGGTTTTTGAATTATGATGCATAAAGCAAGAGTTTTATTCATATAACATTGATTGATTACAAAATCGAAACCTATTACAAGCTTCTTCAAAATCTACTAACTGATACTTTCAGTTTAGTAATTACAACGTTGGACTACTGCTAGCTATTACATGGATTTTACAGAGTTTACTAACTGAGTCTACTCAGTTTAGTGATATAAAAGATAACTAGTACTACATTGTTAGTCTAATGTTGGTTGAAGGTTTGTTATAGTTCGAACGGATCGGTGTCTCCATAGGTGGCTAGTATATCTTTACTATCATTCGGGCGGTTTTCTTTGACTTCTTTCTGATATAACACTTGTTGCATGGAAAACATTTGAGATTGCATACCATACATCTCATTTCTAAGACGATATCGGTCAAAGTTAGCAACGTCCAATCGGATCTCTGCTGTAGTTAGGCGATGTCGTAGCTCGTGAATTTGTGTCGCATCTTGGTCTTGAGCCTTCTCTACTCATGTAAGTCTATCCTTGACATCTTCTAGGCTGGTTAAGGGATCCAAGACTATATCCTCAAAATGAGTCAAGCCTTCCCTTACGTAGCTCATATCTAAGATGAATAAATCAAGACGTTGACGAGCGTGCATGGCTTCGGTTTTGGTTGCAGTAACTATGGATTCATGGTTATCTATTTGCCATGCCATATCTAGAACTTTACGCTGAGTTAAGTTGAGGTTGTGTCTTAAGCAGTACCTATCGTATTGGGTAGAATTTATGAACGCATGTGTAGTCGTGGATGATCCGCCTACTTCATAAGTGGATTTGGAACTCGAGTGGGAGTAGTATGATTAGATTCGGATGAGGTTACTGAAATAGGAGGTGGTGATGTTAATGGTGATAGTGGTGGTGCAACTGGTAGTTCCTCTTCTTCTTCCTCGTCTATGTCTATTTCGGGATCCTCGTACGGATCTTCTTCCAGTTCTTCCTCTTGGTCACTAACTATATCCTCGTAAGGCATTTCCTCATCGTCATAGTTAAGTGCTTCCAAATAGGGATCATCGAGTTCAGGAAGAAATGGTAAGTGGGCGGGCATAGAGGGAAGATGATCAGGAGATGGAGGTACATACATGATGTCTTTAATAAGAATTATGACGTTAAAACAATTTTAATGCTTACGGGAAATGCTCAAATATGCTAAGGGTACATATATCAATATGCTAATATGTTTACGTAATATATAATGTCTAAACGTCCATGATCGTCTGGAGGATGGAAGGCACGAAGAGCGGAAGGCTATAAAATGTTTTTGTTTGTAAAAGTGGTTATAGTTTAGGTTTCAATTAGACCCGTTTCTCTATAACAATGGCTCTGGTACCAATCTGTAACACCCCTAATTTCTTGACATGCAGCGGAATTCAAACTGAGTGTTACTCGACGGCATAACAATCATAATAGTAGAAAACGATCTCTAACTGAGTCGTTTAAAAAGGATTTATCATTCAAATTACTATAATATATCAGAGTTTAAAAAGATAGGTCCCAGTTGGTTCCATTATTTACAAAATACATCAATAACAAGTATTTGATGTTTAGTGAATGATGAAATAATTATAGCCTTCTTGATTGCCTCCGTGCCCCTCTATGCCAGCCTCTAACATCATGGACCTGAAATACAAGCTTAAAACTGTCAACACAAAGGTTGAGTGAAGTTCATAGTGTTTATTGAATGGTTGAACACAATATGTTGGTAGTGTGAGTTAATTAGACTCACACCAATGGTTTTGAAAACAAAACGGTTATTATTACACTAAGCTCATGCCACCAAAACGTTAACGGGTTACCAAAATCAATTGGTGGATCTGTGCCTGGTAGGTATCCTGTCAGTATACCTAATTCAAATATAATGTGTTTGATTGAACGTACTAGGCCAATACAAATGGGATTCGTCAATCCCAATAGATCTATTCACAATATTCGCGCTCACTAAAGCTAGTGATTAACTGGTTCATGATAAAGGGACTTATGTTTGACAGCAAGGTACTTAGTGACAATAAAACAATCAGGCAAGCATACAATTGAAAAGCATTGTGTTTGGTTGAAAAATAATAGCATGTATTCCCCTCAAGGATTTGTAAAACAATTAAGTAATAGAAAGTGGGGCTATGAACTCACCGTGAGTTGGATGATGTTTTAGTACTCTACGAATTGGATTGATAAGTCGGGAAATCTCTACGTGCAACCTCAAATAGAATGTTGCGACTTAGGTTGGAGTAATGTCTAAGAAAACATAAATGTGCCTATATTTGTCTTTATATTGTTCATGATGTAGTACTTTGATAGGTTGTGTATGTCTCTATATAAAAACGGTTTATGAAACATGTTTAGTTTATATCTTGTACTACCGTTCGGGCCATCATAATTCAGAGGTCATGCAGTAAACGTTCGAGGAGCTAGGACACTTTAATTTATAAATCCAGCAACTCGTCGATCCGTTTTACTCTAATGAACCCCTCACATGAAGATCCCTAGTATTGATGGTAGTTGCAGCAATTCAGGCAGCTTCAGCAGTTGTGGTGGCTTTAGCGGCTGTTGCAGCCTTTGTAGCTATGGCTGCTCATTTAGTTGCAAGTGCTGCAGTTACACTGTCGTTAACTAGTTTGCGGATGGCAGCTTGAGTCATTGGTGCTTTCTTCTTTGGCGCTATGATTCTATTATATGAAAGATATGTCGTAAGTAGAGAGTTCAGTAAAATAAGCACGATTTTTTGACGGAAGCGATAGGATAATTACGTTGGAGGTTTTTGAATTATGATGCATAAAGCAAGAGTTTTATTCATATAACATTGATTGATTACAAAATCGAAACCTATTACAAGCTTCTTCAAAATCTACTAACTGATACTTTCAGTTTAGTAATTACAACGTTGGACTACTGCTAGCTATTACATGGATTTTACAGAGTTTACTAACTGAGTCTACTCAGTTTAGTGATATAAAAGATAACTAGTACTACATTGTTAGTCTAATGTTGGTTGAAGGTTTGTTATAGTTCGAACGGATCGGTGTCTCCATAGGTGGCTAGTATATCTTTACTATCATTCGGGCGGTTTTCTTCGACTTCTTTCTGATATAACACTTGTTGCATGGAAAACATTTGAGATTGCATACCATACATCTCATTTCTAAGACGATATCGGTCAAAGTTAGCAACGTCCAATCGGATCTCTGCTGTAGTTAGGCGATGTCGTAGCTCGTGAATTTGTGTCGCATCTTGGTCTTGAGCCTTCTCTACTCATGTAAGTCTATCCTTGACATCTTCTAGGCCGGTTAAGGGATCCAAGACTATATCCTCAAAATGAGTCAAGCCTTCCCTTACGTAGCTCATATCTAAGATGAATAAATCAAGACGTTGACGAGCGTGCATGGCTTCGGTTTTGGTTGCAGTAACTATGGATTCATGGTTATCTATTTGCCATGCCATATCTAGAACTTTACGCTGAGTTAAGTTGAGGTTGTGTCTTAAGCAGTACCTATCGTATTAGGTAGAATTTATGAACGCAGGTGTAGTCGTGGATGATCCGCCTACTTCATAAGTGGATTTGGAACTCGAGTGGGAGTAGTATGATTAGATTCGGATGAGGTTACTGAAATAGGAGGTGGTGATGTTAATGGTGATAGTGGTGGTGCAACTGGTAGTTCCTCTTCTTCTTCCTCGTCTATGTCTATTTCGGGATCCTCGTACGGATCTTCTTCCAGTTCTTCCTCTTGGTCACTAACTATATCCTCGTAAGGCATTTCCTCATCGTCATAGTTAAGTGCTTCCAAATAGGGATCATCGAGTTCAGGAAGAAATGGTAAGTGGGCGGGCATAGAGGGAAGATGATCAGGAGATGGAGGTACATACATGATGTCTTTAATAAGAATTATGACGTTAAAACAATTTTAATGCTTACGGGGAAATGCTCAAATATGCTAAGGGTACATATATCAATATGCTAATATGTTTGCGTAATATATAATGTCTAAACGTCCATGATCGTCTGTAGGATGGAAGGCACGAAGAGCGGAAGGCTATAAAATGTTTTTGTTTGTAAAAGTGGTTATAGTTTAGGTTTCAATTAGACCCGTTTCTCTATAACAATGGCTCTGGTACCAATCTGTAACACCCCCAATTTCTTGACATGCAGCGGAATTCAAACTGAGTGTTACTCGACGGCACAACAATCATAATAGTAGAAAACGATCTCTAACTGAGTCGTTTAAAAAGGATTTATCATTCAAATTACTATAATATATCAGAGTTTAAAAAGATAGGTCCCAGTTGGTTCCATTGTTTACAAAATACATCAATAACAAGTATTTGATGTTTAGTGAATGATGAAATAATTATAGCCTTCTTGATTGCCTCCGTGCCCCTCTATGCCAGCCTCTAACATCATGGACCTGAAATACAAGCTTAAAACTGTCAACACAAAGGTTGAGTGAAGTTCATAGTGTTTATTGAATGGTTGAACACAATATGTTGGTAGTGTGAGTTAATTAGACTCACACCAATGGTTTTGAAAACAAAACGGTTATTATTACACTAAGCTCATGCCACCAAAACGTTAACGGGTTACCAAAATCAATTGGCGGATCTGTGCCTGGTAGGTATCCTGTCAGTATACCTAATTCAAATATAATGCGTTTGATTGAACGTACTAGGCCAATACAAATGGGATTCGTCAATCCCAATAGATCTATTCACAATATTCGCGCTCACTAAAGCTAGTGATTAACTGGTTCATGATAAAGGGACTTATGTTTGACAGCAAGGTACTTAGTGACAATAAAACAATCAGGCAAGCATACAATTGAAAAGCATTGTGTTTGGTTGAAAAATAATAGCATGTATTCCCCTCAAGGATTTGTAAAACAATTAAGTAATAGAAAGTGGGGCTATGAACTCACCGTGAGTTGGATGATGTTTTAGTACTCTACGAATTGGATTGATAAGTCGGGAAATCTCTACGTGCAACCTCAAATAGAATGTTGCGACTTAGGTTGGAGTAATGTCTAAGAAAACATAAATGTGCCTATATTTGTCTTTATATTGTTCATGATGTAGTACTTTGATAGGTTGTGTATGTCTCTATATAAAAACGGTTTATGAAACATGTTTAGTTTATATCTTGTACTACCGTTCGGGCCATCATAATTCAGAGGTCATGCAGTAAACGTTCGAGGAGCTAGGACACTTTAATTTATAAATCCAGCAACTCGTCGATCCGTTTTACTCTAATGAACCCCTCACATGAAGATCCCTAGTATTGATGGTAGTTGCAGCAATTCAGGCAGCTTCAGCAGTTCTAGCAGCTTCAGCAGTTGTGGTGGCTTTAGCGGCTGTTGCAGCCTTTGTAGCTATGGCTGCTCGTTCAGTTGCAAGTGCTGCAGCTACACTGTCGTTAACTAGTTTGCAGATGGCAGCTTGAGTCATTGGTGCTTTCTTCTTTGGCGCTATGATTCTATTATATGAAAGATATGTCGTAAGCAGAGAGTTCAGTAAAATAAGCACGATTTTTTGACGGAAGCGATAGGATAATTACGTTGGAGGTTTTTGAATTATGATGCATAAAGCAAGAGTTTTATTCATATAACATTGATTGATTACAAAATCGAAACCTATTACAAGCTTCTTCAAAATCTACTAACTGATACTTTCAGTTTAGTAATTACAACGTTGGACTACTGCTAGCTATTACATGGATTTTACAGAGTTTACTAACTGAGTCTACTCAGTTTAGTGATATAAAAGATAACTAGTACTACATTGTTAGTCTAATGTTGGTTGAAGGTTTGTTATAGTTCGAACGGATCGGTGTCTCCATAGGTGGCTAGTATATCTTTACTATCATTCGGGCGGTTTTCTTCGACTTCTTTCTGATATAACACTTGTTGCATGGAAAACATTTGAGATTGCATACCATACATCTCATTTCTAAGACGATATCGGTCAAAGTTAGCAACGTCCAATCGGATCTCTGCTGTAGTTAGGCGATGTCGTAGCTCGTGAATTTGTGTCGCATCTTGGTCTTGAGCCTTCTCTACTCATGTAAGTCTATCCTTGACATCTTCTAGGCTGGTTAAGGGATCCAAGACTATATCCTCAAAATGAGTCAAGCCTTCCCTTACGTAGCTCATATCTAAGATGAATAAATCAAGACGTTGATGAGCGTGCATGGCTTCGGTTTTGGTTGCAGTAACTATGGATTCATGGTTATCTATTTGCCATGCCATATCTAGAACTTTACGCTGAGTTAAGTTGAGGTTGTGTCTTAAGCAGTACCTATCGTATTGGGTAGAATTTATGAACGCATGTGTAGTCGTGGATGATCCGCCTACTTCATAAGTGGATTTGGAACTCGAGTGGGAGTAGTATGATTAGATTCGGATGAGGTTACTGAAATAGGAGGTGGTGATGTTAATGGTGATAGTGGTGGTGCAACTGGTAGTTCCTCTTCTTCTTCCTCGTCTATGTCTATTTCGGGATCCTCGTACGGATCTTCTTCCAGTTCTTCCTCTTGGTCACTAACTATATCCTCGTAAGGCATTTCCTCATCGTCATAGTTAAGTGCTTCCAAATAGGGATCATCGAGTTCAGGAAGAAATGGTAAGTGGGCGGGCATAGAGGGAAGATGATCAGGAGATGGAGGTACATACATGATGTCTTTAATAAGAATTATGACGTTAAAACAATTTTAATGCTTACGGGGAAATGCTCAAATATGCTAAGGGTACATATATCAATATGCTAATATGTTTACGTAATATATAATGTCTAAACGTCCATGATCGTCTGGAGGATGGAAGGCACAAAGAGCGGAAGGCTATAAAATGTTTTTGTTTGTAAAAGTGGTTATAGTTTAGGTTTCAATTAGACCCGTTTCTCTATAACAATGGCTCTGGTACCAATCTGTAACACCCCCAATTTCTTGACATGCAGCGGAATTCAAACTGAGTGTTACTCGACGGCACAACAATCATAATAGTAGAAAACGATCTCTAACTGAGTCGTTTAAAAAGGATTTATCATTCAAATTACTATAATATATCAGAGTTTAAAAAGATAGGTCCCAGTTGGTTCCATTATTTACAAAATACATCAATAACAAGTATTTGATGTTTCGTGAATGATGAAATAATTATAGCCTTCTTGATTGCCTCCGTGCCCCTCTATGCCAGCCTCTAACATCATGGACCTGAAATACAAGCTTAAAACTGTCAACACAAAGGTTGAGTGAAGTTCATAGTGTTTATTGAATGGTTGAACACAATATGTTGGTAGTGTGAGTTAATTAGACTCACACCAATGGTTTTGAAAACAAAATGGTTATTATTACACTAAGCTCATGCCACCAAAACGTTAACGGGTTACCAAAATCAATTGGCGGATCTGTGCCTGGTAGGTATCCTGTCAGTATACCTAATTCAAATATAATGCGTTTGATTGAACGTACTAGGCCAATACAAATGGGATTCGTCAATCCCAATAGATCTATTCACAATATTCGCGCTCACTAAAGCTAGTGATTAACTGGTTCATGATAAAGGGACTTATGTTTGACAGCAAGGTACTTAGTGACAATAAAACAATCAGGCTAGCATACAATTGAAAAGCATTGTGTTCGGTTGAAAAATAATAGCATGTATTCCCCTCAAGGATTTGTAAAACAATTAAGTAATAGAAAGTGGGGCTATGAACTCACCGTGAGTTGGATGATGTTTTAGTACTCTACGAATTGGATTGATAAGTTGGGAAATCTCTACGTGCAACCTCAAATAGAATGTTGCGACTTAGGTTGGAGTAATGTCTAAGAAAACATAAATGTGCCTATATTTGTCTTTATATTGTTCATGATGTAGTACTTTGATAGGTTGTGTATGTCGCTATATAAAAACGGTTTATGAAACATGTTTAGTTTATATCTTGTACTACCGTTCGGGCCATCATAATTCAGAGGTCATGCAGTAAACGTTCGAGGAGCTAGGACACTTTAATTTATAAATCCAGCAACTCGTCGATCCGTTTTACTCTAATGAACCCCTCACATGAAGATCCCTAGTATTGATGGTAGTTGCAGCAATTCAGGCAGCTTCAGCAGTTGTGGTGGCTTTAGCGGCTGTTGCAGCCTTTGTAGCTATGGCTGCTCGTTTAGTTGCAAGTGCTGCAGTTACACTGTCGTTAACTAGTTTGCGGATGGCAGCTTGAGTCATTGGTGCTTTCTTCTTTGGCGCTATGATTCTATTATATGAAAGATATGTCGTAAGTAGAGAGTTCAGTAAAATAAGCACGATTTTTTGACGGAAGCGATAGGATAATTACGTTGGAGGTTTTTGAATTATGATGCATAAAGCAAGAGTTTTATTCATATAACATTGATTGATTACAAAATCGAAACCTATTACAAGCTTCTTCAAAATCTACTAACTGATACTTTCAGTTTAGTAATTACAACGTTGGACTACTGCTAGCTATTACATGGATTTTACAGAGTTTACTAACTGAGTCTACTCAGTTTAGTGATATAAAAGATAACTGGTACTACATTGTTAGTCTAATGTTGGTTGAAGGTTTGTTATAGTTCGAACGGATCGGTGTCTCCATAGGTGGCTAGTATATCTTTACTATCATTCGGGCGGTTTTCTTCGACTTCTTTCTGATATAACACTTGTTGCATGGAAAACATTTGAGATTGCATACCATACATCTCATTTCTAAGACGATATCGGTCAAAGTTAGCAACGTCCAATCGGATCTCTGCTGTAGTTAGGCGATGTCGTAGCTCGTGAATTTGTGTCGCATCTTGGTCTTGAGCCTTCTCTACTCATGTATGTCTATCCTTGACATCTTCTAGGCCGGTTAAGGGATCCAAGACTATATCCTCAAAATGAGTCAAGCCTTCCCTTACGTAGCTCATATCTAAGATGAATAAATCAAGACGTTGACGAGCGTGCATGGCTTCGGTTTTGGTTGCAGTAACTATGGATTCATGGTTATCTATTTGCCATGCCATATCTAGAACTTTACGCTGAGTTAAGTTGAGGTTGTGTCTTAAGCAGTACCTATCGTATTGGGTAGAATTTATGAACGCAGGTGTAGTCGTGGATGATCCGCCTTCTTCATAAGTGGATTTGGAACTCGAGTGGGAGTAGTATGATTAGATTCGGATGAGGTTACTAAAATAGGAGGTGGGGATGTTAATGGTGATAGTGGTGGTGCAACTGGTAGTTCCTCTTCTTCTTCCTCGTCTATGTCTATTTCGGGATCCTCGTACGGATCTTCTTCCAGTTCTTCCTCTTGGTCACTAACTATATCCTCGTAAGGCATTTCCTCATCGTCATAGTTAAGTGCTTCCAAATAGGGATCATCGAGTTCAGGAAGAAATGGTAAGTGGGCGGGCATAGAGGGAAGATGATCAGGAGATGGAGGTACATACATGATGTCTTTAATAAGAATTCTGACGTTAAAAGAATTTTAATGCTTACGGGGAAATGCTCAAATATGCTAAGGGTACATTGATGAAGCGAAAAGTGTACCGCTTTTAAGGGGTCATTTAAGCTTTAAATCGTATTTATTTGATCAAATATTGCCCTAAATCGTTCCTTTTGTCATTTTAGGTACTTTTGAGAAGAAATCTGAAAAAGGAAGTATTTTGGACGTTTTTGGAGCATAAAAGTGAAGAAAACGACAAAGTCTCAAAATCATGCTGGAAGTTACCTTTGACGGCGTCAGGATTATCCCTGGACGGCGTCATGGCTTGGCAAAAGTGGTGGATGTGAAATTTACTCATGATAAGCCAGTGAAAATTGCATGGGAATTCTGACGGCGTCACCCTTTAATTTGATCAAGGTCGTCACGTTATAATTTAAAGAGGGACGGCGTCACATTCATAGTCTGACGGCGTCAAGCCTTGATAAGCCAGAACGGATTTTGGAGAGCTAAAGAGGGACGGCGTCAAGAAGGTCATCCGGGAACCCTAAAAGCGGCGAGGTGACGGCGTCACACTCCATAACGTGACGCCGTTAGATCTGAAAGTCTATATATAGTTTTCTAATTTTTTGTCATTAGGGTGGAACTTATTGAGGAACTTTGTGTGTGAAAACCCTAAGACGAATTTGGCAGCTCTTTCAAGGCTTTTTGCCTTGAGATCTTCCATGTTACATTGAAGATAAGTTATCAATTAATCATTCAATATGTCTATGTGTTGTTTGATTTTATCTTGTTCTTGTCTTTTGTTTAACATGTTAGGCTAGATTTATCTTGTGTTTGCTTAGATCTAATGAAACCTAGCTATTGATTATTGGTTATTAGTGTGTTGTTAGTTGTATTGGATGATTGTTCATCTATGTTAGGCTTAAGAAAACTGGCTAACTTCCTATTCGGTAACTTGCTTGAACGTCTTAAGAAACATGAACCAATGTGTACTAAAGGTTTTTATGGTTGTATTTAATGCACAAGCGAATTCTAGTGATCCCATGTTAGGAGCTTCCTAGCCGGCTCGACATAGGAGTGAAGTAGGAGCTTGTAGAGTTGGGGAAGTACGTACGCCACCCCACGAATGGTATTAAGGAATACACCCGTCATCCACGCAACTAATACACACTAATCAACCGGTAAAAGATAGTTAGGGAGTAAGGAAATCTAAGTAAACACATTTCTCTCCATATAAGTTTTCACCAACTTTTCATTTTTGTTATTTTATTTAATTTGCATTCGTAGTAATTTGGGTTAGTTGACTAGCAACTAATTCCGCCCACTCTTTCAAACCCGAGATTTTACTTGCTTTCATAAAAAATATAAAAACATAAAAAGAATCTTCCTTCACCCTTAGACCTATTAAAGTAGTTTTTCATACCTAACGAACACTATTCCCTGTGGAGAACGATCAATCCCCCGTACTTACCACTACACTATACTACATCGGTCAGGTACACTGCCTGGTGGGGTTGTAAGCCTCTTGAGATCCCTCAAGAGGTAAAACCTGTTGTAAGGTTGCAAAACCACGCATCAAGTTTTTGGCGCCGCTGCCGGGGAATAGTTATTGTTTAGGTTGAATTTTTATTTTATAGGTCTACTCACTAGATTCCTTTCTAGTGAGATTTTTATTTTATTTTTCTAGGTTTTCTTTAGTCTATCTTTTTTCTTCGTTTCTTTGTTCGTAACCATTACCATCCGACATCATGGAAGGTGGTAATATCCTCGATCCCAACAACCCACCACAACAACCACCACCTCCTAGAGCCCGTACTTTAGGAGAGTACTCCCGTCCTAGCCACCATGGCTATCGAAACACCATTGAGCTCACTCAAGGAGCCAATGTCACTCCCTTGCGATCCGACACCATCCGGTTGGTGCAAAGCGGATGCGCATTCCATGGACTTCGTTTTGAAGATCCTAATCAACATCTCAAGGACTTTCTTAAAATCGTTGATTCTATAGACCTTGATGTTGCCACTCGAGAGACGACCCGACTGCGTCTCTTTCAATTCTCTTTGCGGGACCAAGCTAGTCAATGGCTAGAGCGTCAACCCGCAGGATCCATCACCTCTTGGGATGATCTCACAACTCGTTTCCTTGCTCAGTTTTTCCCACCGGGAAGAACTACCAAGCTAAGGAATGATATCTTGATGTTCCAACAACGTCAAGGCGAAACCCTCTACGAGGCATGGACTCGATTCAAGGACTTACTCCAAAAAGTCCCTCATCATGGCATAGAACTTTGGCTCCAAGTCCAAATCTTCTATGACCATATCAATCTCTACACGAGGCAAACCATTGACCAATCGGCCGGTGGTAAGCTACGTGATCTAAGTGCGGAACAATCATGGGCTCTCCTAGAGGATCTTGCTCTTTATGACAACGAAAGTTGGAGTGATCCCCGTGATTTGAATAAAACGGTCAAGGCAATATCTTTGCCTTCGAACAATTCAAGCACTTCCGACCGTAGGATCATAGAACTTGAAGACCAAGTCAAGTTTCTTATGAAATCCTATGAGGCTCCTAAACCTTCAAGCCAAGTGAACAAAATCACTTCTTCATGTGAATTATGTAGTGGTCCCCACGACACTCGTGATTGCATGGAACTCCCCGAACAAGCTTTTGTGGACTACGCATCCTCGCGTACCGACGGAGCGAGAGACAAGTGGTACACTTTCAAACCCGAGCCAAACCCCTACGGTGATACATACAACCCCTCATGGAAAAATCACCCAAACCTTAGGTGGAAACAAAACCAAAATGCACAACAAACCAATTCTTCCAACCTACCTAATCGTTTCCAATCAAGCGGTTCCAACTCGAACCGTACTTTCAACAACAATCCTTCCGGCAATGGTAGTACCAATAAATTTGAAGGATTGATGTCTCAATTTATGGCATCTCAAGAAGCTCGGATAGCTAGATTCGAATCCGAATTCAATCAACAACAAACGGAGATGACCAATAAAATTGACAACTTGTTGAAAGCCCTCAATAACCAAGTGCTATCACCTCCACATAAGGACGCTAGGAACACAAATAGCGGACCCCAAGTAAAAGACCCCTCTTCATCCAAACACGTCCACTTTGTCAACGTTGTCACTATCAAACCGATTGATAGGAATGAGGATAATAGTGAACCTGAGGATGAGGTTAAGAAAGTCGAGGATGATAAGGAAGTTAGGACAAGTGAGATTGAAGAAGTAGATGATGATGAGGACCACTTCAATGGGCTACCCACTAAGGAAGAGCGCGCATATCATACAAACTTATTCGATGACCCCGAGACACCATACTTCCTAGGTAGACCAATCATAGAAATAGGCAACCCTTCTAATCTCAATATACCATGCAACATCGGACATTTGCATGTGTGGAAAGCCTACATCGACCTTAGATCACCCATAAACATCATGACTAGAGCCCACTACAACTTGATAATGAAAAATCAACTTGGGTATAGGATGTTCCCTGACAAGGGTTGGATGAGTAACTTCACGGGAAGAGTTAAGGGATTACCGGTTTATGTAGGAAACTTCACCTATGTCACCGACTTTGTAATTGTAGAAGATATCCGCCCAATAATCGATGCATCCTTAACTCAAGTGGTTTTTGGAAAACCATTTGTTGAGGTCTCTAGAACGACTTATGAACCTTCCTTAGGGATAGTTAGATTTAAGGATGAGACCGATGAGGTAAACTACCAAATGCCATATAAGATAGAACAATTCCAACACTTGTCAAATGTTGAGAAGGAGCTTAAGCAAGCGGTCTACTATAGGAATGATGAGGATAGAAATAAAGGAGTAGACTATGTTATGGAAAGGATATCCGGTTTCTACAAGGATTGTTTGAAATTAGGACCGGAATATAAAACCAGGAATGAAAATGGCCTAGGAACCGTGACCAATGATGGAGTCACGTAATGTACGTGACTTTGAGTCTAGCTACAAGACTCGTTAATAAAGAAAAGCGCTTCTTGGGAGGCAACCCAAGCTTTATTTGCTTTGTGTGTTTATTTATTTGTTTGTTTGATTTTATTTGTTTCCGTATGTATGTTTAAATTTTATTATTGATTCATGTTCAAAAGTAATTTGTGAAAATGCTTTATTTTGTTTTTAACTTCGTCTTAACTACATATAAAGGTATTTTGCAAAAGATAAGTGTAAGGGAAATCCAAATCGGTTTATTAGAACAAATGAACATGAATCGTAATAATAATAAATTAACATACATATTAGTATTTGTTTGAGTCAAATGCTTGTATCGAGTCATAATGATGTTTTGCAGGAATTCCAGGAAGTAAGGTATAGGTTTTTCCAAAAATTTTCCGGAAACTTAACATGAGAATTCTGTCAGATCATTTCTGACGGCGTCAGGAGTTACAACCTGACGGCGTCAGGTTTAATTTTCTGAAAATTTTTGAAAGTTTTGTTTTCATAAAAAGTTTTTATTAAATCTCTAACTTATAATCTCCAGGAATCTGCAAAATTATCATTCCACAAGCATTATATCCTTATATATAGATTTTATCCCGCCAATGTTATGCAGGTTTTCGTGTTTGTTTTCTCAGGTTTAACAGGTTATTTTGGACAAGGAAATGTTTTTTTTTGATCAAGCTTATGGCGATGCATTAGTCATGAAGCTTCAACATTACTTTGGAAGAAGATCTAACCGTGTTACTTCATTATCCACCGAGCGAATCAGGGGAGTATTTGAATTCATTCTTTTACTTTATGCTTTTACATCTTGTTATTTGAACATTGGGGACAATGTTCATCTTAAGTGTAAGGGGGGGGGGGTAAAAGTACGATTAGAGAATGCTATTACGCTTGATTTTTGTTTGTTTAAAAGTAGATGTGTAATAAAACTGAGATAAATACCTGTTAAGGCAATTTTAGTGCCAAATTTAAAATTTTTTACAACATATAGGAGTGAAACTTTGATCTTAATGAGCATCTCACGGATAGGAGTTATATGACTAGCACAAAAAACCGTACCACTAAAAAATTTTCCACCCCCAAATATGTGAGGTTCGCCCCTAGAATTGGTAGGAAAAGCATTTATGCTATGATGTGTGTACCGGTAGCACTTAGATTCTAGAACATGCGTTAGGACCATTCCGAGGCCACAAGTGAGACTACATTCGTGTAGTTAGATTTACTACATGATAAGAGGCATTAGGATTAACCCATTGTTTTACACCTGTGTTTTTGTTATAATTACGTTGGCTACATTGGTCAAGTAATTCTCCCACACCCTTTGCGTTGTACTCATTTTTAGTACACGATACCCCTAGTACACCCCTCAGAGCCTATCTTTTCGTTTCGACCTTTAAGCATTTTACTTAAAGGAAGAATTTGTTACACCCCACTAAAATGTACACCCAAATTGCCTTAGCCTACCTTGTATGCACTCATCTTTAGTGCATTATTGTTACAACATTTGTTTAAAACCCAAGTTAATTATCTAATTGATTACATGGTTGCTAAGTCGAGTCATATCCTTGTACATATTGTTTTGGGACGATTGGGACTCATGGGTAAAGTACTAGTGTAATGGAGTAATGGGGAAGAACATCATTTATTACCCCCATTTGTGCTAAATATTTTAAAAGTACTCCAAGTTTTTCAATTATCTTAATTCGAGTCATTAGAATAGTTATTTGTAAAGTTATGTAAAAGTTCAAGTGTAAGGGATGCAATGCCCCTATGATGTATTATTTTGGATGGTAGGGCAAGAGTGTATGGAAAAAAAAAAAAAAAAAAAAAAAAAATCGAAAAATCAAGAAAAATACAAAAAAATGAGAAAAAGAAAAGTAAAAAAAAAAAAAAAACATACGGACTACCATCCCGTTTTATTTTATGTTTTATGTTTTTGTTATTTTGTTTTTAGCTTAAGATCGAGTCGAGTCTTGGCTTAGCAACATTGTATAGTACATGTAATTAATCAAGATCTTTAACTCGCCACCAGTAAAATATCCTTTATCCAACAAAACCGTGTTTTCCTTTTCCCTACACCTAACATTATAACCCGTTTAAAAGCCCTCTTTGATAGTTTATCTTTGGTGCTTACGCCTAGTGGAGGAGGTTTTCGATCCTTTCCCAAGCCTATGGTAATCTATTTGCTATGACAGGTAGTGAGAGATATTATCCGTTTTCATTTATGAGATTTATTTTGATGACACTTGAGAGATGTGAGTATCTAAACACTACTTGTGAGGTGCTAGTTTATAATCTCCGTGCTTATTATGATTAAAGTGGAACGAATATTTGTTGTAATTACTTTTATGTTAGCATTAAATGACCCCTAACTTGTATTTTGATTAGAATAAAAGCGCATTTGCTTGAGGACAAGCAAATCTCAAGTGTAAGGGTATTTGATGAAGCGAAAAGTGTACCGCTTTTAAGGGGTCATTTAAGCCCTAAATCGTATTTATTTGATCAAATATTGCCCTAAATCGTTCCTTTTGTCATTTTAGGTACTTTTGAGAAGAAATCTGAAAAAGGAAGCATTTTGGACGTTTTTGGAGCATAAAAGTGAAGAAAACGACAAAGTCTCAAAATCATGCTGGAAGTTACCTTTGACGGCGTCAGGATTATCCCTGGACGGCGTCATGGCTTGGCAAAAGTGGTGGATGTGAAATTTACTCATGATAAGCCAGTGAAAATTGCATGGGAATTCTGACGGCGTCACCCTTTAATTTGATCAAGGTCGTCACGTTATAATTTAAAGAGGGACGGCGTCACATTCATAGTCTGACGGCGTCAAGCCTTGATAAGCCAGAACGGATTTTGGAGAGCTAAAGAGGGACGGCGTCAAGAAGGTCATCCGGGAACCCTAAAAGCGGCGAGGTGACGGCGTCACACTCCATAACGTGACGCCGTCAGATCTGAAAGTCTATATATAGTTTTCTAATTTTTTGTCATTAGGGTGGAACTTATTGAGGAACTTTGTGTGTGAAAACCCTAAGACGAATTTGGCAGCTCTTTCAAGGCTTTTTGCCTTGAGATCTTCCATGTTACATTGAAGATAAGTTATCAATTAATCATTCAATATGTCTATGTGTTGTTTGATTTTATCTTGTTCTTGTCTTTTGTTTAACATGTTAGGCTAGATTTATCTTGTGTTTGCTTAGATCTAATGAAACCTAGCTATTGATTATTGGTTATTAGTGTGTTGTTAGTTGTATTGGATGATTGTTCATCTATGTTAGGCTTAAGAAAACTGGCTAACTTCCTATTCGGTAACTTGCTTGAACGTCTTAAGAAACATGAACCAATGCGTACTAAAGGTTTTTATGGTTGTATTTAATGCACAAGCGAATTCTAGTGATCCCATGTTAGGAGCTTCCTAGCCGGCTCGACATAGGAGTGAAGTAGGAGCTTGTAGAGTTGGGGAAGTACGTACGCCACCCCACGAATGGTATTAAGGAATACACCCGTCATCCACGCAACTAATACACACTAATCAACCGGTAAAAGATAGTTAGGGAGTAAGGAAATCTAAGTAAACACATTTCTCTCCATATAAGTTTTCACCAACTTTTCATTTTTGTTATTTTATTTAATTTGCATTCGTAGTAATTTGGGTTAGTTGACTAGCAACTAATTCCGCCCACTCTTTCAAACCCGAGATTTTACTTGCTTTCATAAAAAATATAAAAACATAAAAAGAATCTTCCTTCACCCTTATACCTATTAAAGTAGTTTTTCATACCTAACGAACACTATTCCCTGTGGAGAACGATCAATCCCCCGTACTTACCACTACACTATACTACATCGGTCAGGTACACTGCCTGGTGGGGTTGTAAGCCTCTTGAGATCCCTCGAGAGGTAAAACCTGTTGTAAGGTTGCAAAACCACGCATCATACATATATCAATATGCTAATATGTTTGCGTAATATATAATGTCTAAACGTCCATGATCGTCTGGAGGATGGAAGGCACGAAGAGCGGAAGGCTATAAAATGTTTTTGTTTGTAAAAGTGGTTATAGTTTAGGTTTCAATTAGACCCATTTCTCTATAACAATGGCTCTGGTACCAATCTGTAACACCCCCAATTTCTTGACATGCAGCGGAATTCAAACTGAGTGTTACTCGACGGCACAACAATCATAATAGTAGAAAACGATCTCTAACTGAGTCGTTTAAAAAGGATTTACCATTCAAATTACTATAATATATCAGAGTTTAAAAAGATAGGTCCTAGTTGGTTCCATTGTTTACAAAATACATCAATAACAAGTATTTGATGTTTAGTGAATGATGAAATAATTATAGCCTTCTTGATTGCCTCCGTGCCCCTCTATGCCAGCCTCTAACATCATGGACCTGAAATACAAGATTAAAACTGTCAACACAAAGGTTGAGTGAAGTTCATAGTGTTTATTGAATGGTTGAACACAATATGTTGGTAGTGTGAGTTAATTAGACTCACACCAATGGTTTTGAAAACAAAACGGTTATTGTTACACTAAGCTCATGCCACCAAAACGTTAACGGGTTACCAAAATCAATTGGCGGATCTGTGCCTGGTAGGTATCCTGTCAGTATACCTAATTCAAATATAATGCGTTTGATTGAACGTACTAGGCCAATACAAATGGGATTCGTCAATCCCAATAGATCTATTCACAATATTCGCGCTCACTAAAGCTAGTGATTAACTGGTTCATGATAAAGGGACTTATGTTTGACAGCAAGGTACTTAGTGACAATAAAACAATCAGGCAAACATACAATTGAAAAGCATTGTGTTCGGTTGAAAAATAATTGCATGTATTCCCCTCAAGGATTTGTAAAACAATTAAGTAATAGAAAGTGGGGCTATGAACTCACCGTGAGTTGGATGATGTTTTAGTACTCTACGAATTGGATTGATAAGTCGGGAAATCTCTACGTGGAACCTCAAATAGAATGTTGCGACTTAGGTTGGAGTAATGTCTAAGAAAACATAAATGTGCCTATATTTGTCTTTATATTGTTCATGATGTAGTACTTTGATAGGTTGTGTATGTCGCTATATAAAAACGGTTTATGAAACATGTTTAGTTTATATCTTGTACTACCATTCGGGCCATCATAATTCAGAGGTCATGCAGTAAACGTTCGAGGAGCTAGGACACTTTAATTTATAAATCCAGCAACTCGTCAATCCGTTTTACTCTAATGAACCCCTCACATGAAGATCCCTAGTATTGATGGTAGTTGCAGCAATTCAGGCAGCTTCAGCAGTTCTAGCAGCTTCAGCAGTTGTGGTGGCTTTAGCGGCTGTTGCAGCCTTTGTAGCTATGGCTGCTCGTTCAGTTGCAAGTGCTGCAGTTACACTGTCGTTAACTAGTTTGCGGATGGCAGCTTGAGTCATTGGTGCTTTCTTCTTTGGCGCTATGATTCTATTATATGAAAGATATGTCGTAAGTAGAGAGTTCAGTAAAATAAGCACGATTTTTTGACGGAAGCGATAGGATAATTATGTTGGAGGTTTTTGAATTATGATGCATAAAGCAAGAGTTTTATTCATATAACATTGATTGATTACAAAATCGAAACCTATTACAAGCTTCTTCAAAATCTACTAACTGATACTTTCAGTTTAGTAATTACAACGTTGGACTACTGCTAGCTATTACATGGATTTTACAGAGTTTACTAACTGAGTCTACTCAGTTTAGTGATATAAAAGATAACTAGTACTACATTGTTAGTCTAATGTTGGTTGAAGGTTTGTTATAGTTCGAACGGATCGGTGTCTCCATAGGTGGCTAGTATATCTTTACTATCATTCGGGCGGTTTTCTTCGACTTCTTTCTGATATAACACTTGTTGCATGGAAAACATTTGAGATTGCATACCATACATCTCATTTCTAAGACGATATCGGTCAAAGTTAGCAACGTCCAATCGGATCTCTGCTGTAGTTAGGCGATGTCGTAGCTCGTGAATTTGTGTCGCATCTTGGTCTTGAGCCTTCTCTACTCATGTAAGTCTATCCTTGACATTTTCTAGGCCGGTTAAGGGATCCAAGACTATATCCTTAACATGAGTCAAGCCTTGCCTTACGTAGCTCATATCTAAGATGAATAAATCAAGACGTTGACGAGCGTGCATGGCTTCGGTTTTGGTTGCAGTAACTATGGATTCATGGTTATCTATTTGCCATGCCATATCTAGAACTTTACGCTGAGTTAAGTTGAGGTTGTGTCTTAAGCAGTACCTATCGTATTGGGTAGAATTTATGAACGCAGGTGTAGTCGTGGATGATCCGCCTACTTCATAAGTGGATTTGGAACTCGAGTGGGAGTAGTATGATTAGATTCGGATGAGGTTACTGAAATAGGAGGTGGTGATGTTAATGGTGATAGTGGTGGTGCAACTGGTAGTTCCTCTTCTTCTTTCTCATCTATGTCTATTTCGGGATCCTCGTACGGATCTTCTTCCAGTTCTTCCTCTTGGTCACTAACTATATCCTCGTAAGGCATTTCCTCATCGTCATAGTTAAGTGCTTCCAAATGGGGATCATCGAGTTCAGGAAGAAATGGTAAGTGGGCGGGCATAGAGGGAAGATGATCAGGAGATGGAGGTACATACATGATGTCTTTAATAAGAATTATGACGTTAAAACAATTTTAATGCTTACGGGGAAATGCTCAAATATGCTAAGGGTACATATATCAATATGCTAATATGTTTGCGTAATATATAATGTCTAAACGTCCATGATCGTCTAGAGGATGGAAGGCACGAAGAGCGGAAGGCTATAAAATGTTTTTGTTTGTAAAAGTGGTTATAGTTTAGGTTTCAATTAGACCCGTTTCTCTATAACAATGGCTCTGGTACCAATCTGTAACACCCCCAATTTCTTGACATGCAGCGGAATTCAAACTGAGTGTTACTCGACGGCACAACAATCATAATAGTAGAAAACGATCTCTAACTGAGTCGTTTAAAAAGGATTTATCATTCAAATTACTATAATATATCAGGGTTTAAAAAGATAGGTCCCAGTTGGTTCCATTGTTTACAAAATACATCAATAACAAGTATTTGATGTTTAGTTAATGATGAAATAATTATAGCCTTCTTGATTGACTCCGTGCCCCTCTATGCCAGCCTCTAACATCATGGACCTGAAATACAAGCTTAAAACTGTCAACACAAAGGTTGAGTGAAGTTCATAGTGTTTATTGAATGGTTGAACACAATATGTTGGTAGTATGAGTTAATTAGACTCACACCAATGGTTTTGAAAACAAAACGGTTATTATTACACTAAGCTCATGCCACCAAAACGTTAACGGGTTACCAAAATCAATTGGCGGATCTGTGCCTGGTAGGTATCCTGTCAGTATATCTAATTCAAATATAATGCGTTTGATTGAACGTACTAGGCCAATACAAATGGGATTCGTCAATCCCAATAGATCTATTCACAATATTCGCGCTCACTAAAGCTAGTGATTAACTGGTTCATGATTAAGGGACTTATGTTTGACAGCAAGGTACTTAGTGACAATAAAACAATCAGGCAAACATACAATTGAAAAGCATTGTGTTCGGTTGAAAAATAATAGCATGTATTCCCCTCAAGGATTTGTAAAACAATTAAGTAATAGAAAGTGGGGCTATGAACTCACCGTGAGTTGGATGATGTTTTAGTACTCTACGAATTGGATTGATAAGTCGGGAAATCTCTACGTGCAACCTCAAATAGAATGTTGCGACTTAGGTTGGAGTAATGTCTAAGAAAACATAAATGTGCCTATATTTGTCTTTATATTGTTCATGATGTAGTACTTTGATAGGTTGTGTATGTCGCTATATAAAAACGGTTTATGAAACATGTTTAGTTTATATCTTGTACTACCGTTCGGGCCATCATAATTCAGAGGTCATGCAGTAAACGTTCGAGGAGCTAGGACACTTTAATTTATAAATCCTGCAACTCGTCGATCCGTTTTACTCTAATGAACCCTCACATGAAGATCCCTAGTATTGATGGTAGTTGCAGCAATTCAGGCAGCTTCAGCAATTCTAGCAGCTTCAGCAGTTGTGGTGGCTTTAGCGGCTGTTGCAGCCTTTGTAGCTATGGCTGCTCGTTCAGTTGCAAGTGCTGCAGTTACACTGTCGTTAACTAGTTTGCGGATGGCAGCTTGAGTCATTGGTGCTTTCTTCTTTGGCGCTATGATTCTATTATATGAAAGATATGTCGTAAGTAGAGAGTTCAGTAAAATAAGCACGATTTTTTTACGGAAGCGATAGGATAATTACGTTGGAGGTTTTTGAATTATGATGCATAAAGCAAGAGTTTTATTCATATAACATTGATTGATTACAAAATCGAAACCTATTACAAGCTTCTTCAAAATCTACTAACTGATACTTTCAGTTTAGTAATTACAACGTTGGACTACTGCTAGCTATTACATGGATTTTACAGAGTTTACTAACTGAGTCTACTCAGTTTAGTGATATAAAAGATAACTAGTACTACATTGTTAGTCTAATGTTGGTTGAAGGTTTGTTATAGTTCGAACGGATCGGTGTCTCCATAGGTGGCTAGTATATCTTTACTATCATTCGGGCGGTTTTCTTCGACTTCTTTCTGATATAACACTTGTTGCATGGAAAACATTTGAGATTGCATACCATACATCTCATTTCTAAGACGATATCGGTCAAAGTTAGCAACGTCCAATCGGATCTCTGCTGTAGTTAGGCGATGTCGTAGCTCATGAATTTGTGTCGCATCTTGGTCTTGAGCCTTCTCTACTCATGTAAGTCTATCCTTGACATCTTCTAGGCCGGTTAAGGGATCCAAGACTATATCCTCAAAATGAGTCAAGCCTTCCCTTACGTAGCTCATATCTAAGATGAATAAATCAAGACGTTGACGAGCGTGCATGGCTTCGGTTTTGGTTGCAGTAACTATGGATTCATGGTTATCTATTTGCCATGCCATATCTAGAACTTTACGCTGAGTTAAGTTGAGGTTGTGTCTTAAGCAGTACCTATCGTATTGGGTAGAATTTATGAACGCAGGTGTAGTCGTGGATGATCCGCCTACTTCATAAGTGGATTTGGAACTCGAGTGGGAGTAGTATGATTAGATTCGGATGAGGTTACTGAAATAGGAGGTGGGGATGTTAATGGTGATAGTGGTGGTGCAACTGGTAGTTCCTCTTCTTCTTCCTCGTCTATGTCTATTTTGGGATCCTCGTACGGATCTTCTTCCAGTTCTTCCTCTTGGTCACTAACTATATCCTCGTAAGGCATTTCCTCATCGTCATAGTTAAGTGCTTCCAAATAGGGATCATCGAGTTCAGGAAGAAATGGTAAGTGGGCGGGCATAGAGGGAAGATGATCAGGAGATGGAGGTACATACATGATGTCTTTAATAAGAATTATGACGTTAAAACAATTTTAATGCTTACGGGGAAATGCTCAAATATGCTAAGGGTACATATATCAATATGCTAATATGTTTGCGTAATATATAATGTCTAAACGTCCATGATCGTCTAGAGGATGGAAGGCACGAAGAGCGGAAGGCTATAAAATGTTTTTGTTTGTAAAAGTGGTTATAGTTTAGGTTTCAATTAGACCCGTTTCTCTATAACAATGGCTCTGGTACCAATCTGTAACACCCCCAATTTCTTGACATGCAGCGGAATTCAAACTGAGTGTTACTCGACGGCACAACAATCATAATAGTAGAAAACGATCTCTAACTGAGTCGTTTAAAAAGGATTTATCATTCAAATTACTATAATATATCAGGGTTTAAAAAGATAGGTCCTAGTTGGTTCCATTGTTTACAAAATACATCAATAACAAGTATTTGATGTTTAGTTAATGATGAAATAATTATAGCCTTCTTGATTGCCTCCGTGCCCCTCTATGCCAGCCTCTAACATCATGGACCTGAAATACAAGCTTAAAACTGTCAACACAAAGGTTGAGTGAAGTTCATAGTGTTTATTGAATGGTTGAACACAATATGTTGGTAGTATGAGTTAATTAGACTCACACCAATGGTTTTGAAAACAAAACGGTTATTATTACACTAAGCTCATGCCACCAAAACGTTAACGGGTTACCAAAATCAATTGGCGGATCTGTGCCTGGTAGGTATCCTGTCAGTATACCTAATTCAAATATAATGCGTTTGATTGAACGTACTAGGCCAATACAAATGGGATTCGTCAATCCCAATAGATCTATTCACAATATTCGCGCTCACTAAAGCTAGTGATTAACTGGTTCATGATAAAGGGACTTATGTTTGACAGCAAGGTACTTAGTGACAATAAAACAATCAGGCAAACATACAATTGAAAAGCATTGTGTTCGGTTGAAAAATAATAGCATGTATTCCCCTCAAGGATTTGTAAAACAATTAAGTAATAGAAAGTGGGGCTATGAACTCACCGTGAGTTGGATGATGTTTTAGTACTCTACGAATTGGATTGATAAGTCGGGAAATCTCTACGTGCAACCTCAAATAGAATGTTGCGACTTAGGTTGGAGTAATGTCTAAGAAAACATAAATGTGCCTATATTTGTCTTTATATTGTTCATGATGTAGTACTTTGATAGGATGTGTATGTCGCTATATAAAAACGGTTTATGAAACATGTTTAGTTTATATCTTGTACTACCGTTCGGGCCATCATAATTCAGAGGTCATGCAGTAAACGTTCGAGGAGCTAGGACACTTTAATTCATAAATCCAGCAACTCGTCGATCCGTTTTACTCTAATGAATCCCTCACATGAAGATCCCTAGTATTGTAGTATTCGATAGAAAATATATATTTTTGGTCGTTACAAGTTACATGTCCTAAGGTCGAATAAACTTAGGAAAGTTTGTTTTGAATGAAGATTGTTATCTTTATAATTTTACTAAGTGTAGTACGGATGTGATATTACTTGCAAAAATCTCATGTTCTATCGATGGAATAGATCCAAATTGTTTTGTTTTGTTAAGACTAAAACTTTAGATAATGTTTTCGGTTTTGAAAGCCTTGAAGTCTTGGCCGTGGCCTTGCCGTGGCTTTGGTCTTGGCTACCATGTCTTTGAGATCTAAACCTTGGCCTTAGCCGAGTTTGTGATCTTAATCCTAGGCCTTTAGGCCTCTTGGTTTTCCTTAGCCGTGACAAAATATATAGTCGTGAGACTATAAATAGGGCTGTTTCAGTTTCTGAAAGGAAATGGCATGTTTTAAGCGTTTTCAGGCCGAATTTCCTCGCGGTTGACGTAAAATCATTCCGAAAAACTTTCGTGTTTTAACTTTTTGATGAAGCGTACCAGAAGGGCCTCGTTCAAAATGGACAGCTGCTTAACAGCTTGTAAATGGCAGTTTCGGCGTTTTGGTTTCGCTAACTTCTTTTGGCCGTATCTTTTGACTCGTGTACTTTTTTTTCGGCGATTCTAATTGCTATATTTTCCTTGTGAAGTCGTATTTTACATTAGGCAATTTTCCAATATCATGGTTATACCATTTTGGGCATTTTTCCTAACATAAGTTACTAGCTTTCTTGTTTACTTACTTTAAGTTAACGTAAAGTTCTATTAACTTGTTTTAAAGGTTTTAGTACATCATGAACATAACATAAAGACCATATATATATATATATATATATATATATATATATATATATATATATATATATATATATATATATATATATATATATATATATATATATATATATATATATATATATATATATATATATCATAAATGAAGTATAAGAAGTATGAAAATGATGTTGAGCAAGAGAGTGTGTTAGGGTTTCTTACAACTTTTGGCTTTCTAAAGAAAGGAAGTTAAGAACAAGGATTTGGACTTTGATTGAACTAGGATCTCTAGCTTCCAACTTCTTTAAGCTCTTGCCACCAACTTGTTACTACTTGAGAAGGCACTTGAAGTCTTCTACTAGAACACTTCTTGTGTGGATGGAAGATCACCAAAGGAAGGAAGAACTAGGACTTTGGATCAATCAAAACTTAACAAGAGCTTTGGAATTGATAAGGACCTTGTGTTTCTTGAATAATACTTGAAGTAAACTAGCAAATGAAGAGAGTATGTGTGTGTATGAGAGGCGTTGGAATGAGAAGAAAAAGGGAGAGGATGAGTGCCTTTTATAGTAGCTTGAGGAGGTTACATTTCTTGAGATATTTAGCTAGTAGTTATCAAATTTGCAACTTAAACTACACATGTACTCATCCTAGATGATCAAAGCTTCATCACAAGCCAATAAGGCTTGTGAATCACTCCTATAGTCGGCCAAGGGTGACATAGGGTGACTATATGAGTAGTCTTGGTATTATCTTGGTTACAGAGTGAGTTTTAGTTCCGTTAATCGCTAACTGTAAGCCATTAAGTTACGAAACGTAAAATCGGGTATCGTAAAAATACGAAACTTATAGAAATGATTAAATTTGTCAATATACTCACTATTATCTTATAAAAATGAGTGATAAGTTTAATGGGTCGCAAAAACACTGATAACGCTGGAAACGTAGGTATAAAACGCGTTAAATGCAAAACGTACGAAAGTTGCGTAAAACTGAGAAAAGTAAAATGTAACTTTTCTAATATGATTATAATGAAATAAAAAGGCTTATAATGTCTATACGAGGCTTAGTCTAGTGTCGGTTGGTGTTAAACGTTCTTTAGACCTAAAACCGTAAGCCTAAAACGCGTAAATCGCGTAAAACGCAGATTCGAAAAACGTAAAATTCCAAAATTCTTGAGAATGTCACGGAAAAACTTATATTTCTCTTGTTTGTAATGTTGTGTGGACATATCGGGATGCCTAAATGACATTTAAAGCTTAAAGTAATTCTCAACACGGTTTCGTGATTTTTGCAGAAGTGATCCGACGAGTGTCAAACTCTCGGGTTATCATTAAAATAGTTTAACTTACAAGAATGGGAAATAAAAATTTTGGAAATGAATAGTGAAAGTGAATTGTAAAAATAAATCGTAAAAAAAATTCGGTATTGGATATTAACCTGAAAATATGAATTGTGACCGGTCATCCCTCTGACCAAGCTGTGAATCTGCTTCAATCTGATCTTAAGTTCACCAAGGATTCTCATGTGTCTCCTTGTGACATCTGTCACAAGGCCAAACAGACAAGAGAACCCTTTCCATTGAGTGATCATAAGAGTTCTGCTATTAGTGATCTTGTGCATATAGACCTTAGGGGGCCTTATAAAGTCACTAGCAGAGAAGGATTTAGATACTTTATGACTATTGTGGATGATTATACCAGGGCTATGTGGATCTATCTTGTTAAAACTAAATAAATCCATTCAGTTCCAAGTTTCGCCCATACAAAACTTGCAACCTATGTGTTCACAACCCACTGCTAAAATATAGTATGAGTAAGACATATGTGTGTACGATATATGTAAGTACTTAATGTAAAATGTAACAGCCAACTGAAACTCACGACTTGATTTCATATGCTTACACCTTATGCTGGATTATATTCACCTAAGGTCAAGAATAAGTGACACAAGGGTGGGGGCGTCAGCCCGATAGTACTATCAATACCTCTCCATCGGCTCCCTCCAGGAGTTAACCAATTGCTTATTGTTAGCATTAAAGAAAAGTATAAAGAAGTGATGGTCATTCTAGATTAGGAACTTTGTAATGTGTCATAGAATATATAATAGAATAGTTAATGGGCTCGTGGATTGGGCTAAGCTAATAGGTTAGTAATTTAAGTAATGTTAACCTTGTATCTTAATGTAATCAACAAGCCCAATCCAATCCAAGTCAAGCCTATAGATAGCCCATCCACTTGTATGTGATGGAAGTATAAATACCTCCAAATGTGCTCATTTGGAGGTATGCTTGAATGTGTAAGTGTGTGTTTTAATATAAAGTTCTCTTCTACTTTCTCTCTCTAAAAATACACATATTATTCTCTTGCCACCAATCCATACGTGATTAATCTATTGTGTGATAAGGTAGATCTAAGGTCCTACAAGTGGTATCAATCGCCTAACAATGATCTAGGAGTTGATATAAAACAATTTTCTCATGGTTTTTTCCGAGTAAGTAAGTTTTTCTCCGAGTAAGGTTTTTTTTTCTCCGAGTAAGCTTTGATTTTCTTCGAGTAAGCTTCTAATTTCTCCGAGTAACGTTTGATGTACTCCGAGTAAGGTATAGTTTTCTTCGAGTAAGTAACTATTTCTTCGAGTAAGTCTTCGAGTAAGGAATAGTTGGCGAGTAAGCAAAGGTTCTGTTTATATTTATTTTCCGAGTAAGGAAATCAGAACTTCTTCTTTATAATCCTTCGAGTAAGGGGTTATATACTTCGTTGGAAAATTTTCAGCGAGTAAGGAAACGTTCACTCACTTCGAGTAAGAAAATTTTATTTTCTTCGAGTAAGGAAACTTTCTTCGAGTAAGCAATTTTCTTCGAGTAAGGATTTAAGTCTTCGAGTGAGGACATTTTTTTTGAGTAAGGATTTAAGTCTTCGAGTATGGACATTTTCTTCGAGTAAGGATTTAAGTCTTCAAGTAAGGACATTTTCTTCGAGTAAGTAATATTTTTCTGCGAGTAAGGAATTTATTCTTGGTATTCGAGTAAGGAATTTTTTCATGCTGTCTGCGAGTAAGGAATTTTTCTGTCTGCGAGTAAGGAATTTTTCTGTTTGCGAGTAAGGAATTCTTTGAGTAAGACTTGACTTTTCGGCCTGCGAGTAAGGAATTCTTTCATACTGTCTTCGAGTAAGCCTTGATTTTTCTGTCCGCGAGTAAGGAATTATCTTGATCTTCGAGTAAGAATTTTTCGTGGTCTTCGAGTAAGGAACTATCTTGGTCTTCGAGTAACGAATTATTTACAGAATCTTCTACTTAGACTTTAACCAAAATACCTTAACCAACAACAAACACAACTCCTACATCGTTGAACCGATCCGACATCTACTTTATCATACATCAATGGTAACTGATGAAGCGAAAAGTGTACCGCTTTTAGGGGGTCATTTAAGCCCTAAATCGTATTTATTTGATCAAATATTGCCCTAAATCGTTCCTTTTGTCATTTTAGGTACTTTGGAGAAGAAATCTGGAAAAGGAAGCATTTTGGACGTTTTTGGAGCATAAAAGTGAAGAAAACGACAAAGTCTCAAAATCGGCTGGAAAAGTACCTGTGACGGCGTCAAGCACCATTGTGACGCCGTCTACCCTTGACGCGCCAGAGAGGATTTTGGATGATTAAAAGGGGACGGCGTCAAGAAGGCCATCAAGAAACCCTAACCGCGGCGAGGTGACGGCGTCAGCTCTATAACGTGACGCCGTCAGATATGATTTTCTATATATATATTCTCATAATTTTTAGTCATTAGTGTGCAACTTTGTGAGGAGAAACCCTAAGATGATTTTTCTGCTACTTTTAAGGGTTTTATACCCTTGGATCTCCCATGTTCAATTCAAGATAAGTAATCAATTAATCATTCAATATGTCTATGTGTTGTTTGATTATATCTTGTTCTTGTCTTTTATTTAACATGTTAGGCTAGATTTATCTTGTGTTTGCTTAGATCTAATGAAACCTAACTATTGATTATTGGTTGTTGGTGTGTTATTAATTGTATTGGATGATTGTTTATCGATGTTAGGCTTAAGAAAACTGGCTAACCTCCTATACGGTAACTTGCTTGAACGTCTTAAGAAACATGAACCAATGCGTACTAAGGTTTTTATGGTTGTATTTAATGCATGAGCGAATTCTAGTGATCCCATGTTAGGAGCTTCTTAGCCGGCTCGACATAGGAGTGAAGTAGGAGCTTATAGAGTTGGGGAAGTACGTACGCCACCCCACGATTGGTATTAAGGAATACACCCGTCATCCACGCAATTAATACACACTAATCAACCGGTAAAAGATAGTTAGGGAGTAAGGAAATCTAAGTAAACACATTTCTCTCCATATAAGTTCCACAACCTTTTTATTTTCAGTTATTTTATTTTATTTGCAATTGTAGTTATTTGGGTTAGTTGACTAGCAACTAATTCCGCCCACTCCTTCAAACTCGAGATTTTACTTGCTTTTATAAAAATAAAAAATACAAAAAGAATCTTCCCTCACCCTTAGACCTATTAGAGTAGTTTTTCAATTCTAACGACACTATTCCCCTAGAGAACGATCAATCCCCCGGTACTTGCCACTACACTATACTACATCGGTCAGGTACACTGCCTGGTGGGGATTGCAAGCCTCTTGAGATCCCTCGAGAGGTAAAACCTGTTGTAAGGTCGCAAAACCACGCATCAAGTTTTTGGCGCCGTTGCCGGGGAATAGTTATTGTTTCGGTTGAATTTTTATTTTATTAGGTCTACTCACTAGATTCCTTTCTAGTGAGATTTTTATTTTATTTTTCTAGTTTTTCTTTAGTCTATATTTTTTCTTCGTTTCTTTGTTCGTAACCATTACCATCCGACATCATGGAAGGTGGTAATATCCTCGATCCCAACAACCCACCACCACAACAACACCCACCTCCTAGAGCCCGTACCTTAGGAGACTACTCCCGTCCTAGCCACCATGGCTATCGAAACACCATTGAGCTCACTCAAGGAGCCAATGTCACTCCCTTGCGATCCGACACCATCCGGTTGGTGAAAAGCGGATGCGCATTCCATGGACTTCGTTCCGAAGATCCTAATCAACATCTCAAGGACTTTCTCAAAATCGTTGATTCCATAGACCTTGATGTTGCCACTCGAGAGATGACCCGACTGCGTCTCTTTCAATTCTCTCTGCGGGACCAAGCTAGTCAATGGCTAGAGCGTCTACCCGCAGGATCCATCACCTCTTGGGATGATCTCACCACTCGTTTCCTCGCTCAGTTTTTCCCACCAGGAAGAACTACCAAGCTAAGGAATGATATCTTGATGTTCCAACAATGTCAAGGCGAAACCCTCTACGAGGCATGGACTCGATTCAAGGACTTACTCCAAAAAGTCCCTCACCATGGCATAGAACTTTGGCTCCAAGTCCAAATCTTCTATGACCACATCAATCTCTCCACGAGGCAAACCATTGACCAATCGGCTGGTGGTAAGCTACGTGATCTAAGTGCGGAACAATCATGGGCTCTCCTGGAAGATCTTGCTCTTTATGACAATGAAAGTTGGAATGATCCCCGTGATTTGAATAAAACGGTCAAGGCAATATCTTTGCCTTCGAACAATTCAAGCACTTCCGACCGTAGGATCATAGAACTTGAAGACCAAGTCAAGTTTCTTATGAAATCCTACGAGGCTCCTAAACCTTCAAGCCAAGTGAACAAAATCACTTCTTCGTGTGAATTATGTAGTGGTCCCCACGACACTCGTGATTGCGTGGAACTCCCCGAACAAGCTTTTGCGGACTACGCATCCTCGCGTACCGACGAAGCGGGAGACAAGTGGTACACTTTCAAACCCGAGCCAAACCCCTACGGTGATTCATACAACCCCTCATGGAAAAATCACCCAAACCTTAGGTGGAAACAAAACCAAAACGCACAACAAACCAATTCTTCCAATCCACCTAATCGTTTTCAATCAAGCGGTTCATCCCCAAACCGTACTTTCAATAACAACCCTTCCAACAATTATGGTAGTACCAATAATCTTGAAGGATTGATGTCCAAATTTATGGCATCTCAAGAAGCTCGGATAGCTAGATTCTAATCCGAATTCAATCAACAACAAACGGAGATGACCAATAAAATTGACAACTTATTGAAAGCCCTCAATAACCAAGTGCAATCACCTCCACATAAGGACGCTAGGAACACAAATAGCGGACCCTAAGTAAAAGACCCCTCTTCATCCAAACATGTCCACTTCGTCAACATTGTCACTATTAAACCAATTGATAGGAATGACGATAATAGTGAACCTGGGGATGAGGTTAAGAAAGTCGAGGTTGATAAAGAAGATAGGAAAAGTGAGATTGAAAAAGTTGATGATGACGAGGACTACTTCAATAGGCTACCCACTAAGGAAGAGCGCGCATATCGTACAGACTTATTCGATGACCCCGAGACACCATACTTCCTAGGTGGACCAATTATAGAAATGGGCGACCCTTCTAATCTCAACATACCATGCAACATCGGACATTTACATGTGTGGAAAGCTTACATCGACCTTAGATCACCCATAAACATCATGACTAGAGCCCACTACAACTTGATAAAGAAAAATCAACTTGGGTATAGGATGCTCCCTGATAAGGGTTGGATGAGTAACTTCACGGGAAGAGTTAAGGGATTACCGGTTTATGTAGGAAACTTCACCTATGCCACCGACTTTGTAATTGTAGAAGATATCCACCCAATAGTCGATGCATGCTTAACTCAAGTAGTTTTTGGAAAACCATTTGTTAAGGTCTCTAGAATGACTTATGAACCTTTCTTAGGGATAGTTAGATTTAAGGATGAGACCGATGAGGCAAACTACCAAATGCCATATAAGATAGAGCAATTCCAACACTTGTCAAATGTTGAGAAGGAGCTTAAGCAAGCAGTCTACTATAGGAATGATGGAGATAGAAGTAAAGGAGTAGACTATGTTATGGAAAGGATATCCGGTTTCTACGAGGATTGTTTGAAATTAGGACCGGAATATAAAACCGGACATGAGAATGGCCTAGAAACCGTGACCAATGATGGATTCACGTAATGTACGGTGAATTTGAGTCTAGCTACAAGACTCGTTAATAAAGAAAAGCGCTTCTTGGGAGGCAACCCAAGCTTTATTTGCTTTGTGTGTTTATTTATTTGTTTGTTTGATTTTATTTGCTTCCGTATGTATGTTTAATTTTTATTATTATTGATTCATGTTCGAAACTAAATTGTAAAAATGCTTTATCTTGTTTTTAACTTCGTCTTAACTACATATAAAGGTATTTTGCAAAAGATAAGTGTAAGGGAAATCCAAATCGGTTTATTAGAACAAATGAACATGAACCATAACAATATTAAATTAACATACATATTAGTAATTGTTTGAGTCAAATGCTTGTATCGAGTCATAATGATATTTTGCAGGATTTCCAGGAAATAAGGATTGAGTTTTTCCAGAAATTTTCCAGAAACTTAACATGAAAAATCTGTCAGATCACTTCTGACGGCGTCAGGAACAGTTTTCTGGAATTTTTTTTGAAAGTTTTGTTTTTCTTCCGGAATCATAAAATGCTTTATTAAATCTCTAACTTATAAACTCCAGGAATCTGCAAAATAATCATTCCACAAGCATTATATCCTTATACAGATTTATCCCGCCGATGTTATGCAGGTTTTCGTGTTTGTTTTCTCAGGTTTAACAGGTTATTTTGGACAAGGAGATGTGATGAACTCAAATAAGTACATTTTATTACTATCATTTATCCTATTAATTTGACTTGTTTTACTATATTATGTATGAGGATTGATACTTAATCGTTTACTTTTGTAATTCTCAGGTAAAAACAAGCATTTGGTGAAACTCAGCGATTTTGGACTGATTATGGAGCAAAACATGCAAGAAGTTAAGAGTCTACTGAAATGAAGAAGATCAAGACTAATCTGCTCCAGATGCGCCGCATCTCACTCGTTACATACGGCGCATCTCTATTAAGATATCACCAGATACGATCCAAGATACAAGAGGACATGCGCCGCATCTAATCATGGAGTTACGCCGCATCTTCTGGCGGTGTACGAATATTCCTGAATATTATAATCTTGGACCCCACGCGAAGTTAAGTCAATGCGCCGCATCTACTTACTAGATGCGCCGCATCTTCCCTCAGACAGAAACTATAAATACCCCAAGACCAGACGAATTTCGGAAGGACCATATAATACCGAAGACCGAACAGGAGAAACCAAGGACGAATTCAGTCAAGGAGGCAGCACAAGACACACCCAAATCAAAGATACAAGAGCTGTAAGAAGGTGCTGCATGTGTTTAATTCATTAAGTAGTTTTGTTTTATTGTGTTAGCAAACTTTAATTCATCAGGATTGGTGGCTTGTGTAATGTGACAACGAAAGATTGCACTCCCTTTAATACTTGCTTTCCCATCAATTAAAGTTTATATGTTGATGTCTTTGGTTACTACTTATTAGTGCATTGATAACCTCTGTGTTTATTAGTGGCTTGCGGGCATTTGACTGCGGAAAATAATGTGGCTCCCACGGTTATTACTAAATTGATCACTTAGGAATAACTTTTAGACATAAGTAATCATTAAGGGTTTACTCGCCGATAAGAATAGGACCAACGAGAAAGGGTTAACTACATACACTTCATATAAAGCTATCAATAAAACAAGTGACAATCTACTTAATCATAAGGACAGCCCTCTTATTGTCTCGAGTATTTATCTGTGTACGTGTGTGCTACTTGCTGATTCGTGCCTATTGGTTTATTTTATTATTTAATTGCAAACAAATCGTGCCAGTCTCTCAGGCTGAAACCCCCTTGCGTTAGGATATTAAAATACTGATTAGAATAACGAGATAATACGTTCCACTCTTAGTGATCGACACTCTACTTACCATTATATTCATACTGACCGGGTACACTGCTCGTTAAGTGTGTGTGTTATTGATAAGTCGGCTAAATATAAATTTAAAACTTGAGTAGGCATTAAAACTGCTAAACCGCAACGACACATCACGCGCATCAAGTTTTTGGCGCCGCTGCCGGGGAGTGAATTGTTATTATCTGTTAATTTGATTAGTATTTTAATTAGGTTTTTCTTTTTATTAGATTAATTGCATCATTGTACTATTTTGCATATTTGTTGTATTGTGTGTTAATTGTTTTCTTTTATTTTTGTGTGTTTTATTTTCGTTGTGTGTTTTTTGTTTTTATTTTTCGTATTTTTTCTGTTCTGCTATCGTTGTACTGTGCTAAATCAAACGATACGGCGCATCTGATCTCTCAGATACGGCGTATTGCGTTTAATTTTAAAAATACAACGCGTTTAATTAATTCGATACGACGCATCTTTTCCCCAAGATACGGCGTATCTGTTTTTAATAAGAATTTTTTTTTCTTTTTCTAAGCGATAAAGTAATACGACGCATCTGCTTTAGCAGATACGGCGTATCTGTTTTTAATAAAAAAAATTTTCTAAACGTTAACGCCATACGACGCATCTGCTTTTGCAGATACGGCGTATCTATTATTTTAATTAAAAACAGTTTGCGAATTATTAAACAGATACGGCGTATCGATCTCTGTCGATACGGCGCATCTTACTGAATCAAAAATCTTGTATTTTTAAACGTAACGAAAATACGGCGCATTAACTTTCGTTAATACGACGTATTTAATTTTAAATAAATATCGATTTTTGATTAATTAATTCGATACGGCGCATTCATAAATTCTAAGCGGCGTATCTATTTTCTGAATAAAGTCTGATTAATTTTAACGATTATTAGATACGGCGTATCCAACTTTTTGGATACGGCGCATCGTCTGCAGATATCAGCAACGTTTATTTTTCTAATTTCCGAACGGAAAATATTCTGACTTACCCTTATACTAGGAAGCTTTTACTTTGAAATCTTCTTGTTCTTAATTTTCAGGAACAATGTTCGATATTTTCCCATACTGGTTCGGAAGACCACAAAGAAACCTTACTATGGAAGAGTTTGCACTACTAATCGCTCAAGCTAATGAAAAAGAACATCATGAAGCAAGAAACTTTATTACTGAATTCAAAGGCAGTCATGAGCTGTTACTAAAAGAACAAAACAATATGATCAATGGTTTGGCAATTGAAGTGCACCAATTGTCAACAGTGCTTAACAAGGTTCTTTTGGTAAGGCACGATCTGAAAGGAATTACAACCAGAGGCGGAAAGTCAACCTTTCAAATCGGAGAGACACCCGAGGATGACAGTACCAAAAAAATTTCCCCTGAATCTTTATCACCTGAGCAAGAGCAACCAAAAGAGACTGATCCAGAACCTGTAATTGGAAGAGAACCTTCTGTTGAACCTAAACGATCAACACCACCTTTCCCACATAGGGTAAGGAAAGAGAAAGAAGATGCCTATCAAAAGAAATTCCTGGAGAATCTCAAGCAGCTGCAGCTAAGCATACCATTTATGGAAGCCCTAGTGCAAATGCCGAAATATGCTAAATATCTGAAAAGCTTGCTTACAAACAAGTCTAAACTCGAAGAGGCTTGCACCATAACAATGGGGAAAAGAAGCTCAACGGCATTGCTCAACAAACTTCCGTCAAAAGAAAAAGATCCAGGGAGTTTCACTATTCCTTGTCAAATTAAAAATTTGCATATTGAAAATGCCTTAGCCGACCTAGGAGCTAGTATAAGTCTTATGCCCTCTTCTATGTATGATAAATTAGGTCTTGGTGAACCAAAACCTACTAGGATGTGCTTAGAACTAGCTGATAGGTCCATACAATACCCATTAGGAATAGCGGAAAATATATTAATAAAAGTTGATAAATTTGAATTACCTATCGACTTCGTTATCCTTGATATGCCTGAAAATTCTAGAACTCCTATAATATTAGGACGACCATTTTTAGCCACTGCTAGGGCCATGATTGATGTTTTTAATAAAAAAATAACTCTTCACCATAGGAAAAGATGAGGTTGAGTTTAACATGGAACAATCTATGAGTAAAGATAATTCCGATGATGATGAATGCTATAACATCGATGTTTCTGATGACACGATTAATCAATTTACTCAGAGATTATTAAAAAATAATTTGCTTGATTCTTTTCTACTTAAAAATTTAGAAAACACAATTGCTATAGAAGATCAAGTTGATGAGAATACTATTGATTATAATTTAGCTGCTGATTCTGCTGTATGTAACGCGATACGGCGCATCGAAAACCTCGATGCGGCACATCTATCTGATGACAGCATCGATATAATTAAAGAACAGGTTTATTCTGCTAGTGCTACTGAAATTGATAATGTTAAACCTGTGCTTAAGGATCTTCCTTCTACTTTGGAATATGCTTATTTAAACGGAAATACTAATTCACCCGTTATTATTGCATCTGACTTAACGCCAAAAGAAAAAGAGTCTCTTTTGCAGGTACTATATAAACGAAGAGGAGCATTAGCGTGGAGTATGTCTGATATTAAGGGAATTAGCCCGTCATTTTGTACACATAAAATCCTTATGGAGGATGAATTCAAACCAACTATCCAACCTCAAAGGTGTTTGAATCCAAAAGTCCAAGATGTGGTGAAAAATGAAATCGTAAAGTTACTTGACTCCGGACTTATCTACCCAATTTTCGACAGCTCGTGGGTCAGTCCTATCCACGTTGTACCAAAAAAAGGAGGAATGACGGTAGTACTCAATGACGACAATGAGCTAATCCCTTCAAGAACTGTTACCGGATGGAGAGTTTGCATCGACTACCGCAAACTCAATGATGCTACGCGAAAAGATCACTTCCCTCTTCCATTTATTGATCAAATGTTAGAAATACTATCAGGATATGATTATTATTGTTTTTTGGATGGTTTTTCAGGTTTCTTCCAAATACCCATTGCCCCCGAGGATCAAGAGAAGACGACTTTCACCTGCCCTTATGGAACCTTCGCCTATAGGAGAATGCCGTTCGGACTATGCAACGCCCCTGCTACTTTCCAACGTTGTATGACGGCTATCTTCCATGATATGGTAGAAGACTTTATGGAAGTCTTCATGGACGACTTTTCGGTGTTCGGTAACTCATTTAATGATTGTCTCTTTAAACTTGATAAAATGCTTGCTAGGTGTGAAGAAACTAACCTTGTTCTTAATTGGGAAAAATGTCATTTTATGGTTAGAGAGGGAATTGTGTTAGGACACAAAATTTCTGGGAAAGGTATAGAAGTCGATAAAGCTAAAATTGATGTAATTGCCAAACTACCTTACCCCACTAACGTAAAAGGCGTTAGAAGTTTTTTAGGGCACGCTGGATTTTATCGTAGGTTCATAAAGGATTTTTCAAAAATATCTAGGCCTATGACCCAATTGTTGCTAAAGGATGCAAAGTTTGATTTTTCTGAAGATTGCAAAAAGGCATTTAATATACTTAAAGAAAAACTAACTTCTGCACCCATTATAATTTCGCCGGATTGGAATTTGCCTTTTGAACTAATGTGTGATGCTAGTGATTATGCTGTTGGAGCCGTACTTGGCCAAAAGATAGATAAGAAATTTAAGCCAATTTATTATGCTAGCAAAACATTGAATAATGCCCAAGAACACTACACCACCACGGAAAAAGAACTTTTAGCAGTAGTTTTTGCATTCGATAAATTTAGATCATATCTTATATTGTCAAAAACTATGGTTTACACTGACCATTCTGCTTTGAAGTATTTGTTCAATAAACAGGATGCCAAGCCAAGGCTTATTAGGTGGGTTTTATTGCTCCAAGGATTCGATATTGAAATTAAAGATAAAAAGGGTGCCGAGAATCTAGCTGCTGACCACTTATCTAGACTTGAAAACCCTGATATGGAGGTGCTTGACGAGAGGGAAATAGCTGATGACTTTCCTGATGAACACCTTATGATGGTAGGAATTAAGAGCAATAATAATGGACCATGGTATGCCGACTTTATAAACTTTATTGTTGCAAATGAAATTCCAAAAGGGCTAACATCCGACGAGAAAAGAAGGTTTATAACTCGCGCTAACGAGTATATTTGGGATGAACCTTATGCCTTTAAATTATGTCCTGACAATATTATACGAAGATGCGTAGACGGTGATGACATCGCAGCAATATTGGCACATTGCCATTCAGGGCCAACAGGGGGACATCACGGTCCAGTCATCACAAGAAGAAAGATCCTGGATGCGGGATTTTATTGGCCCACTATGTTGGAGGATGGGAAAGATTATATAAAAGGATGTGATGCGTGTCAACGATCCGGAAATATTACATCAAGAAACAAAATGCCGCAAAACTATATCCATGTATGTGAAGTTTTCGACATATGGGGATTAGACTTCATGGGACCGTTTCCTGAATCTAAAGGTAATAAATATATTTTGGTTGCTGTTGATTACGTATCAAAATGGGTCGAAGCGCAAGCATCTCCAACAAACGACAGCAAGGTAGTACTTAAATTTTTGCAAAGTTTGTTCTCTAGGTTTGGAATTCCTAAAGCATTGATTAGTGATAGGGGAACACACTTTTGTAATCACCATCTGGGAAAAGCCTTGCAAAAATATGGAGTATATCATAGGGTTTCCACCGCATACCATCCTCAATCAAATGGTCAAACTGAAGTAACCAATAGAGCTATAAAACGAATTCTTGAAAAAACGACTGGGTATAATCCTAAAGGGTGGTCTGACAAGTTAAATGATGCTTTATGGGCATTCCGTACAGCCTATAAGACACCAACGGGATGCACTCCATTTCGTCTTGTATACGAAAAAGCATGCCACCTACCGGTCGAAATTGAACAAAGTGCATATTGGGCTTTGACGAATTGTAATATGGATATGGAAGCTGCAACGAAGAACCGTTTCATGGAACTTAATGAACTCTATGAACTAAGAGATGAGGCCTACAAAAATACTAAGATCTACAAAGAAAGAACTAAAAGATGGCATGACTCGAGGTTACGAGGGGATAAAACGTTTACTATTGGAGAGAAAGTGCTACTATTTAATTCCAGATTAAAGATGTATCCTGGTAAACTTAAATCAAGATGGACGGGACCGTTCGTTGTCAAGAAAGTGTATCCATATGGAACTATTGAAATATGCGATAAAAATGGTTATATATTCAAAGTGAACGGGCAACGTGTGAAGAAATACTTTGATAATAAAATTGAGGATAATGAGAACGAGGTGGTGGAGTTTGAACCTGAAGTATTGGAATGAAGAGCTGAACGTGAGTCTAACTTGAAGACTCTGGAATAAAGACAAGTGCTTACCGGGAGACAACCCGGAGAATTTTTATTATTCTGTTTTCTGTAATGGTCATATCTTATTTTATTTTTCTGCATTTTTATTTTCGACTTTAAAACTATTTATCAGTTTATTTTAATGCGGCGCATCCCTGGTTAAGGATGCGGCGCATCTTTATTCTGATCCGTATTAATTCCAGGCTCGATACGGCGTATCTTCTTCCATAAGATACGGCGCATCGACTGACCTGATGATTTTCAGTTTTAATTTTTAAGTTTTATTTTTACTAACTACTAATGTATTATGCAAGTTTGAACCTTTCTTATCTTAGGTGTGTTTTAAAGTGTTGGTGGTATTATAGTTTCCTGGATTTCCTGTGGATACATCAAGTATGAAGCTTAAACGTTCTAATCCACAAGAAAGATAATTTTTGCTCTTATACAAATGGAGGATCATACCGAGCAAATCTCAGGGGAGTTTTCCTGTTCTAATTCTTTTATTTTCCAGTTTTTTACCTTTTATACAAACAACGAGGACGTTGTTTAACTTAAGTGGGGGGATTGGAGAATTAGAACACTTAACAATTACTTGTCCTAAACTTTTTCAAAAATTATGCTTAAAATGTGCTTAATATATCAAACTTAAAAAATTTTTAGCATGTTTTTGTTTAAGATCTAAGTTGCATAGCTGCACACATGACGTTATTTTCAAAAATTGTGATTTTTCAAAATTCACAAATCTATGAGTGTGCCGGTGACTTGTAAACTTTAGAACTTGGCTTGTATACTATTCGAGACCACCATAATGAGTATTATTTATATAATTGGAATGACTTGTCTAAATTGGTAAAATTCTAGGATTACACCCAAATAGCCTATTATTTGTTATGTGTTATTAACTAACTACACTGGTTAGTTAACCCTCGTATAAACCCTTTGTTACTCTCATTTTTAGAGTAAGATACCCCTAGAAAAACACTCAGAGCCATTCCTTTCGTTTCTTACACCTATGTTTAAAATGTTTCGTTACACCCTTACACCTTAGCCTACCCTGTAGATTAAAGTCCGTGGTTGGTTAATTGCTATAGGCAAAGTGTGTTTCCTTACATTACCTGTGTTCGCGTGCGTAATTCATTATCTTTGGTTAGGTCGGGAAATTGCACAATGCAATTGGAGTGAAAGTAAATATTGTATATCTTTGAGTTTATTTTTCGTGTGTTTACTACTTTCACTATTAGCGTTATTTCTGAAGTATGAAAAGTATAGAAAAATTATCCAGAATTATCATTATAGTGATGTGGTGAAATTTTATACATCTTTAGTTAAAAAAAAAAAAAAAAAAAATCGAAAAAAAAAAATGAGAAAAGGAAAAGAAAAAGAAAAAGAGTTGGATGTTTGTTTTTGAACCAACTTATGTAAAGTTATGTAAGTGGTCGATATCACCACTATTTGTTGTACTATATCTATGGATTGAATGGGAATTGGCAGTTATGGGAACGCCAATTAAGGTTTATTCTTTGATTAAGATCTTGTTGAGTATAATTCGTGTCTACCTAAAGCGTGTGTTTCAAGTGTTAAAGCGTGAGTTATTCGATGATATGAGTCTTATTCATGGGATGGTTGGGATAGTGATTAACCACACTTAGGATTTTAATTTATTTGTTTTGTTTATTTTTCATTTTACACCAATTTATATCCCAAATGTTATCCATACCCTTTATTATTCTTTTCCCAACCGAACCTTTGATTTATTGAGATTAGGGATTTGAGCAATCTTAAGTATCGTAGTCGTGGATTCGGCTATGTATTTATGATTTTGTCGCCCTTTTTGATATATTATTATTGGTGAAGTTTGGACCTATCTTTAGCCTATTCGAGTTAAGGATTTGAGCAATTGCAAGTATCGTGTTCGTGGATTCGATCATGTATTTGTGATTTTGTCGCCTTTTCTGAAATTTTAGATCGATAGTGAAAGAGAATAATTAACCCTTATACCTACAAACCCTTTTTACCGCTTTAGACTTGTTATTCTTTAGCTTTACTGGAGGAGATGTGTATACTTGCCAAGCTTATGATAGAATATTCGTCACGACTGGACAGTTAAACGATTAGATTTGCTTTTATCAACTTATTTTATTTTACTTCTAATTCGTTAAGTGTTTAGTTGTGTGATTATGAAATAAACGAATACATGCTTAAACATAAAAAAAAATCCTAACATCTTTTAGGATACATTTTCATAAGAGAAATTCTAAGGTTTACTTGGGGACAAGTAAAGTTCAAGTGGGGGGATATTTGATGAACTCAAATAAGTACATTTTATTACTATCATTTATCCTATTAATTTGACATGTTTTACTATATTATGTATGAGGATTGATACTTAATCGTTTACTTTTGTAATTCTCAGGTAAAAACAAGCATTTGGTGAAACTCAGCGATTTTGGACTGATTATGGAGCAAAACATGCAAGAAGTTAAGAGTCTACTGAAATGAAGAAGATCAAGACTAATCTGCTCCAGATGCGCCGCATCTCACTCGTTACATACGGCGCATCTCTATTAAGATATCACTAGATACGATCCAAGATACAAGAGGACATGCGCCGCATCTAATCATGGAGTTACGCCGCATCTTCTGGCGGTGTACGAATATTCCTGAATATTATAATCTTGGACCCCACGCGAAGTTAAGTCAATGCGCCGCATCTACTTACTAGATGCGCCGCATCTTCCCTCAGACAAAAACTATAAATACCCCAAGACCAGACGAATTTCGGAAGGACCATATAATACCGAAGACCGAACAGGAGAAACCAAGGACGAATTCAGTCAAGGAGGCAGCACAAGACACACCCAAATCAAAGATACAAGAGCTGTAAGAAGGTGCTGCATGTGTTTAATTCATTAAGTAGTTTTGTTTTATTGTGTTAGCAAACTTTAATTCATCAGGATTGGTGGCTTGTGTAATGTGACAACGAAAGATTGCACTCCCTTTAATACTTGCTTTCCCATCAATTAAAGTTTATATGTTGATGTCTTTGGTTACTACTTATTAGTGCATTGATAACCTCTGTGTTTATTAGTGGCTTGCGGGCATTTGACTGCGGAAAATAATGTGGCTCCCACGGTTATTACTAAATTGATCACTTAGGAATAACTTTTAGACATAAGTAATCATTAAGGGTTTACTCGCCGATAAGAATAGGACCAACGAGAAAGGGTTAACTACATACACTTCATATAAAGCTATCAATAAAACAAGTGACAATCTACTTAATCATAAGGACAACCCTCTTATTATCTCGAGTATTTATCTGTGTACGTGTGTGCTACTTGCTGATTCGTGCCTATTGGTTTATTTTATTATTTAATTGCAAACAAATCGTGCCAGTCTCTCAGGCTGAAACCCCCTTGCGTTAGGATATTAAAATACTGATTAGAATAACGAGATAATACGTTCCACTCTTAGTGATCGACACTCTACTTACCATTATATTCATACTGACCGGGTACACTGCTCGTTAAGTGTGTGTGTTATTGATAAGTCGGCTAAATATAAATTTAAAACTTGAGTAGGCATTAAAACTGCTAAACCGCAACGACACATCACGCGCATCAAGATGTATGTGGAATCTAGCTTTTGGCGCTGCTTTAATCTTGAAGCTTCAACATTACCTTGGAAGAAGATCTAACCATGTTACCTCTTTATCCACCAAACGAATCAGGGGAGTATTTGATTTCATTCTTTTACCTTATTTCCTTTTACATCTTGTTATTTGAACATTAGGGACAATGTTCATCTTAAGTGTAAGGGGGGGTAAAGTACGATACCTTAGAGAATGCTATTATGCTTGATTTTTTGTTTGTTTAATGGTAGATGTGTAATAAAACTGAGAGAAATACCTGTTAAGGCAATTTTAGTGCCAAATTTAATTTTTTTTACAACATATAGGAGTGAAACTTTGGTTTTAATGAGCGTCTCACGGATAGGAGTTATATGACTAGCACAAAACCGTACCACTAAAAAAATTTTCCACCCCCAAATATGTGAGGTTCGCCCCTAGAATTGGTAGGAAAAGCATTTATGCTATGATGTGTGTACCGGTAGCACTTAGATTCTAGAACTTGCGTTAGGACCATTCCAAGGCCACAAGTGAGACTACATTCGTGTAGTTAGATTTACTACATGATAAGAGGCATTAGGATTAACCCATTGTTTTACACCTGTGTTTTTGTTATAATTACATTGGCTATATTGGTCAAGTAATTCTCCCACACCCTTTGAGTTGTACTCATTTTTAGTACACGATACCCCTAGTACACCCCTCAGAGCCTATCTTTTCGTTTCTAACTTTAAGCATTTTACTTAAAGTAAGAATTTATTTACACCCCACTTAAATGTACACCCAAATCGCCTTAGCCTACCTTGTATGCACTCATTTTTAGTGCATTATTGTGACAACATTTGTTTAAACCCCAAGTTAATTATCTAATTGATTACATGGTTGCTAAGTCGAGTCATATCCTTGTACATATTGTTTTGGGACGATTGGGACTCATGGGTAAAGTACTAGTGTAATGGAGTAATGGGGAAGAACAACATTATTACCCCCATATGTGCTAAATATTTTAAAAGTACTCCAAGTTTTTCGATTATCTTAATTCGAGTCATTAGAATAGTTAATTGTAAAGTTATGTAAAAGTTCAAGTGTAAGGGGGATACAACCCCCCTACGATGTATTATTTTGGATGGTAGGGCAAGAGTGTATGCACACAAAAAAAAAAAAAAAAAGAAAAAAAAAAAAAGTAGAAAAAACATACGGACTACCATCCCGTTTCATTTTATGTTTATTTTATCTTTTTTTTTTTTATTTTCATTAGCTTAATTCGAGTCTAGTCATGGCTTAGCAACGCCATATTGTACATGTAATTAATCAAGATCTTTAACTCGCCACCAGTAAAATATCCTTTATCCAACAAAACCGTGTTTATCATATCCCTACACCTAACGTTATAACCCGTTTAAAAGCCCTCTTAGATAGTTTATCTTAGGTGATTACGCCTAGTGGAGGAGGTTTTTGATCCTTTCCCAAGCCTATGGTAATCTATTTGCTATGACAGGTAGTGAGAGATATTATTCATTTTCATTTATGAGATATACTTTTATGACACTTGAGAGATGTGAGTATCTAAACACTACTTGTGAGGTGCTAGTCTGTAATCTCCGTGCTTATTATGATTAAAGTGGAATGACTATTTGTTGTAATTACTTTTATATTAGCGTTAAATGACCCCTAACTTGTATTTTGATTAGAATAAAAGCGCATTTGCTTGAGGACAAGCAAATCTCAAGTGTAAGGGTATTTGATGAAGCGAAAAGTGTACCGCTTTTAGGGGGTCATTTAAGCCCTAAATCGTATTTATTTGATCAAATATTGCCCTAAATCATTCCTTTTGTCATTTTAGGTACTTTGGAGAAGAAATCTGGAAAGGAAGCATTTTGGACGTTTTTGGAGCATAAAAGTGAAGAAAACGACAAAGTCTCAAAATCGGCTGAAAAAGTACCTGTGACGGCGTCAAGCACCATTGTGACGCCGTCAACCCTTGACGCGCCAGAGAGGATTTTGGATGATTAAAAGGGGACAGAGTCAAGAAGGCCATCAAGAAACCCTAACCGCGGCGAGGTGACGGCGTCAGCTCTATAACGTGACGCCGTCAGATATGATTTTCTATATATATTCTCATAATTTTTAGTCATTAGTGTGCAACTTTGTGAGGAGAAACCCTAAGACGATTTTTCTGCTACTTTTAAGGGTTTTATACCCTTGGATCTCCCATGTTCAATTGAAGATAAGTAATCAATTAATCATTCAATATGTCTATGTGTTGTTTGATTATATCTTGTTCTTTTCTTTTATTTAACATGCTAGGCTAGATTTATCTTGTGTTTGCTTAGATCTAATGAAACCTAACTATTGATTATTGGTTGTTGGTGTGTTATTAATTGTATTGGATGATTGTTTATCGATGTTAGGCTTAAGAAAACTGGCTAACCTCCTATACGGTAACTTGCTTGAACGTCTTAAGAAACATGAACCAATGCGTACTAAGGTTTTTATGGTTGTATTTAATGCATGAGCGAATTCTAGTGATCCCATGTTAGGAGCTTCTTAGCCGGCTCGACATAGGAGTGAAGTAGGAGCTTATAGAGTTGGGGAAGTACGTACGCCACCCCACGATTGGTATTAAGGAATACACCCGTCATCCACGCAATTAATACACACTAATCAACCGGTAAAAGATAGTTAGGGAGTAAGGAAATCTAAGTAAACACATTTCTCTCCATATAAGTTCCACAACCTTTTTATTTTCAGTTATTTTATTTTATTTGCAATTGTAGTTATTTGGGTTAGTTGACTAGCAACTAATTCCGCCCACTCCTTCAAACCTGAGATTTTACTTGCTTTTATAAAAATATAAAAAATACAAAAAGAATCTTCCCTCACCCTTAGACCTATTAGAGTAGTTTTTCAATTCTAACGACACTATTCCCCTAGAGAATGATCAATCCCCCGGTACTTGCCACTACACTATACTACATCGGTCAGGTACACTGCCTGGTGGGGATTGCAAGCCTCTTGAGATCCCTCGAGAGGTAAAACCTGTTGTAAGGTCGCAAAACCACGCATCAGTAACTCAGCAAGATATTCTCGCAGCTGGTGCGGAAAACTAACCTCCCATGTTGTCAAAGGGTGGTTACTCACAGTGGGCTAGTCATATGATGCGCTATCTTAAGAGCAAACCAAATGGAAAACTTCTTATCAATTCTGTTTTGGAAGGAACCTTTAAACCACGAAAAGTCCTCGACCCTGGAGATCCTAATGGAACCCCTCCCCCCAGTACAACCATACGACAGAGATCAGATTGAGGCTGAGTACACTGAGGAAGACAGACAAAAAATTGAAGCTGATGATCATGCATTTCATCTTGTCATTCTGGGTCTACCTGAAATGACTTATGCAAGTGTGGACTACGAAGGAAGTGCTCATGCATTCTAGGAAAGAGTCAAAAGGTTAATGTACGGGACATACATCAAGAAGCAGGAAATAGAAACCCAATTGCTCAAGGAACTACACAAGTTTACTTCCATTGCTGGTGAATCAATAGAGTCGTACTATCACAGGTTCTGTAAGATCATGAATGACTTATCCAGACACAACCTCACATAAAATAACATAGCTAACAACATCAAGTTTCTGAATGAGCTACAACCAGAATGGGGAAGATACGTCACCATTGTTTATCATACTAAGAACTTGCATGAAGTTAACTATGATCAGTTGTACGATTTCTTGAAGCAGAATCAGGCTGAGGTAAATGAAGTTAGGGAAGAATTACTTGCTAAAAAGCATGATCCTCTCGCATTCATTGCTAACACATCAACACCTTTACCAGTGAACACACAACATCAACCATCATCATATTCCACGCACAACTACATGTAACAACAATACATTCCACAACATCAAATTGCTGTCATCCCACAACAACAACATGTTATTCCATAACAACAATACCCACAATTCCAAGAACCAGAGTTCACTGACAATGATGAATCTACTGCTGCTTTGACACAAGCATTTGCGTATTTGACAAAGGCATTCCAAGGATGCTATTCTACACCAACAAACAACAACCAAAGGATTTCATCAAACACTCGCAATGAGCAGCTTGCTCAGCCAAGTTTTAATATGGGTCACGCAGGCCAAATGGTTGGAGTTATTGGGAATCAGCAAGGATATGCTACAGGATTTCACATGGATAATTAGAATATGCATAATGCAAGACAATATGCAGGGAATCAGTTGGGTTAGTATGCAGGGAATCAGATAGGTCAGTTTATTGGAAATCAGAGGGGTCAGAATGTTGGGAATCAGGCAGTAAGTAATCATATTTGCAATGTTGCAGCTCCAGTTGTCGGGAATTATGGAAATGTGAATCAGGGTAATCCGATAAAGTGTTTCAACTGTCAGGGTGTAGGTCATATGGCAAGGAACTGTCCTACTAAGCCGAAAAAGAAAGTTACAGCATATCTGCAGAAAGTGTTGATGCTAGCACAAAAGGAAGAGGTAGGGTTTCTGTTGAATGCTGAAGAAAATGATTTTATGGCTCTTATGGATGAAATGGACGACAGAGACGACATCAATGCAAAATGCATCTTCATGGCAAATCTTCAGGAGGCTAAGTACGACACAGATTCTGACTCACCTCCTGTTTATGACACCAGTGCACTCTCTGAGGTACTGATGAGGCGAAAAGTGTACCGCTTTTAAGGGGTCATTTAAGCCCGAAATCGTATTTATTTGATCAAATATTGCCCTAAATCGTTCCTTTTGTCATTTTAGGTACTTTTGAGGAGAAATCTGGAAAAGGAGGCATTTTGGACGTTTTTGGAGCAATAAAGTGAAGAAAACGACAAAGTCTAAAAAATCGGCTTAAAGTCACCTTTGACGGCGTCAACATTTACTCTGGACGGCGTCATGCTTTGGCAAGAAAAGTTGGACGTGAAATTTACTCATGATAATCCAGTGAAAATAGCATGTGAATTCTGACGGCGTCACGCTTTAACTTGATCGAGGGCGTCACGGCTTAAATCATAAGGGGACGGCGTCACGTTCAAGGTTAGACGGCGTCAGCCCTTGATAAGCCAGAATGGATTTTTGAAGAGCTAAAGAGGGACGGCGTCAAGATGGTCATCCGGGAACCCTAAAAGCGGCGAGGTGACGGCGTCACACTCCATAAGGTGACGCCGTCAGATCCAAAAATCTATATATAGTTTTCTAATTTTGTGTCATGAAGGGGGGCTTAGTGTGTGGAATTTTGGGATAAAACCCTAAGACGATTTTAGCTACTTTTTCAGGGCTTTTTGCCTTGAGATCTTCCATGTTTCATTGAAAGATAAGTTATCAATTAATCATTCAATATGTCTATGTGTTGTTTGATTCTATCTTATGCTTGTCTTTTGTTTAACATGTTAGGCTAAATTATCTTGTGTTTGCTTAGATCTAATGAAACCTAGCTATTGATTATTGGTTGTTAGTGTGTTATTAGTTATATTGGATGATTGTTTATCTATGTTAGGCTTAAGAAAACTGGCTAACTTCTTATTCGGTAACTTGCTTGAACGTCTTAAGAAACATGAACCAAACGCGTACTAAAGGTTTTTATGGTTGTATTTAATGCACAAGCGAATTCTAGTGATCCCATGTTAGGAGCTTCCTAGCCGGCTCGACATAGGAGTGAAGTAGGAGCTTGTAGAGTTGGGGAAGTAAGTACGCCACCCCACGAATGGTATTAAGGAATACACCCGTCATCCACGCGACTAATACACACTAATTAACCGGTAAAAGATAGTTAGGGAGTAAGGAAATCTAAGTAAACACATTTCTCTACACATAAGTTTCTCACCACATTTTCATTTTGTTATTTTATTTTATTTGCATTCGTAGTAATTTGGGTTAGTTGACTAGCAACTAATTCCGCCCACTCCTTCAAACCCGAGATTTTACTTGCTTTCATAAAAATATAAAAACATAAAAAAAGAATCTTCCTCAACCCTTAGACCTAATTAGAGTAGCCTTTCATACCTAACGAACACTATTCCCTGTGGAGAACGATCAATCCCCCGCACTTACCACTACACTATACTACATCGGTCAGGTACACTGCCTGGTGGGGTTGTAAGCCTCTTGAGATCCCTTGAGAGGTAAAACCTGTTGTAAGGTTGCAAAACCACGCATCAAAGTTTTTGGCGCCGCTGCCGGGGAATAGTTATTGTTTAGGTTGAATTTTTATTTCTATTAGGTCTACTCACTAGATTCCTTTCTAGTGAGATTTTCATTTTATTTTTCTAGGTTTTCTTTAGTCTATCTATTTTCTTCGTACCTTTGTTCGTAACCATACCATCCGACATCATGGAAGATGGTAATATCCTTAACCCACACAACCCACCACCACAACAACCACAACCACCTCCTAGAGCCCGTACTTTAGGAGAGTATTCCCGTCCTAGCCACCATGGCTATCGAAACACCATTGAGCTCACTCAAGGAGCCAATATCACACCCTTGCGATCCGACACCATCCGGTTGGTGCAAAGCGGATGCGCATTCCATGGACTTCGTTCTGAAGATCCTAATCAACATCTCAAGGACTTTCTTAAAATCGTTGATTCTATAGACCTTGATGTTGCCACTCGAGAGACGACCCGATTGCGTCTCTTCCAATTCTCTTTGCGGGACCAAGCTAGTCAGTGGCTAGAACGTCAACCCGCAGGATCCATCACCTCTTGGGATGATCTCACCACTCGTTTCCTTGCTCAGTTTTTCCCACCGGGAAGAACTACCAAGCTAAGGAATGATATCTTGATGTTCCAACAACGTCAAGGCGAAACTCTCTACGAGGCATGGACTCGATTCAAGGACTTACTCCAAAAAGTCCCTCACCATGGCATAGAACTTTGGCTCCAAGTCCAAATCTTCTATGACCATATCAATCTCTCCACGAGGCAAACCATTGACCAATCGGCCGGTGGCAAGCTACGTGATCTAAGTGCGGAACAATCATGGGCTCTCCTAGAGGATCTTGCTCTTTATGACAACGAAAGTTGGAGTGATCCCCGTGATTTGAATAAAACGGTCAAGGCAATATCTTTGCCTTCGAACAATTCAAGCACTTCTGACCGTAGGATCATAGAACTTGAAGACCAAGTCAAGTTCCTCATGAAATCCTACGAGGCTCCTAAACCTTCAAGCCAAGTGAACAAAATCACTTCTTCATGTGAATTATGTAGTGGTCCCCACGACACTCGTGATTGCATGGAACTCCCCGAACAAGCTTTTGTGGACTACGCATCCTCGCGTACCGACGGAGCGGGAGACAAGTGGTACACTTTCAAACCCGAGCCAAACCCTTATGGCGATTCATACAACCCCTCATGGAAAAATCACCCGAACCTTAGGTGGAAACAAAACCAAAACTCACAACAAACCAATTCTTCCAACCCACCTAATCGTTTCCAATCAAGCGGTTCCAACTCGAACCGTACTTTCAACAACAATCCTTCCGGCAATGGTAGTACCAATAACTTTGAGGGATTGATGTCCCAATTTATGGCATCTCAAGAAGCTCGGATAGCTAGATTCGAATCCGAATTCAATCAACAACAAACGGAGATGACCAATAAAATTGACAACTTGTTGAAAGCCCTCAATAACCAAGTGCTATCACCTCCACATAAGGACGCTAGGAACACAAATAGCGGACCCCAAGTCAAAGACCCTTCTTCATCCAAACATGTCCATTTCGTCAACGTTGTCACTATTAAACCAATCGATAGGAGCATGGAAGAAAGTGACAAGAATGAGGGTAGGATAGAAATTGAACCTAAGGATGAGGTTAAGAAAGTCGAGGTTGATAAGGAAGTTAAGAAAAGTGAAGTTGAGGAAGTAGATAATGATGAGGACTACTTCAATAGGCTACCCACTAAGGAAGAGCGCGCATATCATACAAACTTATTCGATGACCCCGAGACACCATACCTCCTAGGTAGACCAATCATTGAAATAGGCGACCCTTCTAATCTCAACATACCATGCAACATCGGACATTTGCATGTGTGGAAAGCCTACATCGACCTTAGATCACCCATAAACATCATGACTAGAGCCCACTACAACTTGATAATGAAGAATCAACTTGGGTATAGGATGTTCCCTGACAAGGGTTGGATGAGTAACTTCACGGGAAGAGTTAAGGGATTACCGGTTTATATAGGAAACTTCACCTATGTCACCGACTTTGTAATTGTAGAAGATATCCGCCCAATTGTCGATGCATCCTTGACTCAAGTGGTTTTTGGAAAACCATTTGTTGAGGTCTCTAGAATGACTTATGAACCCTCCTTGGGGATAGTTAGATTTAAGGATGAGACCGATGAAGTTAACTACCAAATGCCATATAAGATAGAACAATTCCAACACTTGTCAAATGTTGAGAAGGAGCTTAAGCAAGCGGTCTACTATAGGAATGATGAGGATAGAAGTAAAGGAGTAGACTATGTTATGAAAAGGATATTCAGTTTCTACAAGGATTGTTTGAAATTAGGACCGGAATATAGAACCGGGAAGGAGAATGGCCTAGGAACCGTGACCGATGATGGAGTCACGTAATGTACGTGACTTTGAGTCTAGCTACAAGACTCGTTAAAAAAGAAAAGCGCTTCTTGGGAGGCAACCCAAGCTTTATTTGTTTTATTTGCTTTGTGTGTTTATTTATTTGTTTGTTTGTTTTTATTTGTTTCCGTATGTATGTTTAAATTTTATTATTATTGATTCATGTTAAAAACTAAATTGTGAAAATGCTTTATGTTGTTTTTAACTTCGTCTTAACTACATATAAAGGTATTTTGCAAAAAATAAGTGTAAGGGAAATCTAAATCGGTTTATTAGAACACAAATTAACATGAATCATAATAATATTAAATTAGCATACATATCCGTATTTGTTTGAGTCAAATGCTTGTATCGAGTCATAATGATGTTTTGCAGGATTTCCAGGAAGTAAGGTAAAGGTTTTTCCAGAAATTTTCCGGAAACTTAAATTGAAAATTTTTGTCAGGTCATTTCTGACGGCGTCAGGTGTTATAACCTGACGGCGTCAGATTTAATTTCCAGAAATTTTTGAAAGTTTTGTTTTTAGAAAAGTTTTTACTAAAATCTCCAACTTATAATCTCCAGGAATCTGCAAAATCATCATTCCACAAGCATTATATCCTTATATATAGATTTTATCCCGCCGATGTTATGCAGGTTTTCGTGTTTGTTTTCTCAGGTTTAACAGGTTATTTTGGACAAGGAGATGTTTATGGAATCAAGCTTATGGCGATGCATTAGTCATGGAGCTTCAACATTCTCTTTGGAGGAAGATTTAGCCGTGTAATTTCACTATCCAACAAGCGAATCAGGGGAGTATTTGATTTCATTCTTTTACTTTATGCTTTTACATCTTGTTATTTGAACATTGGGGACAATGTTCATCTTAAGTGTAAGGGGGGGTAAAAGTACGATTTTTGAGAATGCAATTGCGCTTGATGTTTGTTTGTTTAATAGTAAGATGTGTAATAAAACTGAGAAAAATACCTGTTAGGGCAATTTTAGTGCCAAATTTAAAATTTTTACAACATATAGGAGTGAAACTTTGATCTTAATGAGCGTCTCACGGATAGGAGTTATATGACTAGCACAAAAACCGTACCACTAAAAAATTTTTCCACCCCAAATATGTGAGGTTCGCCCCTAGAATTGGTAGGAAAAGCATTTATGCTATGATGTGTGTACCGGTAGCACTTAGATTCTAGAACTTGCGTTAGGACCATTCCGAGGCCACAAGTGAGACTACATTCGTGTAGTTAGATTTACTACATGATAAGAGGCATTAGGATTAACCCATTGTTTTACACCTGTGTTTTTGTTATAATTACATTGGCTACTTTGGTCAAGTAATTCTCCCACACCCTTTGCGTTGTACTCATTTTTAGTACACGATACCCCTAGTACACCCCTCAGAGCCTATCTTTTCGTTTCGACCTTTAAGCATTTTACTTAAAGGAAGAATTTGTTACACCCCACTAAAATGTACACCCAAATCGCCTTAGCCTACCTTGTATGCACTCATTTTTAGTGCATTATTGTTACAACATTTGTTTAAACCCAAGTTAATTATCTAGTTGATTACATGGTTGCTAAGTCGAGTCATATCCTTGTACATATTGTTTTGGGACGATTGGGACTCATGGGTAAAGTACTAGTGTAATGGAGTAATGGGGAAGAACATCATTTATTACCCCCATATGTGCTAAATATTTTAAAAGTACTCCAAGTTTTTCAATTATCTTAATTCGAGTCATTAGATTAGTATTTGTAAAGTTATGTAAAAGTTCAAGTGTAAGGGGAATGCAATGCCCCTATGATGTATTATTTTGGATGGTAGGGTAAAAGTGTATGCAAAAAAAAAAAAAAAAAAAAAAAAAAAAAAAAAAAGAAAAAAAAAAATCGAAAAAATCAAGAAAAACACAAAAAAATGAGAAAATGGAAAATAGAAAAAACATACGGACTACCATCCCGTTTCATTTTATGTTTGTTTTATATTTTTGTTATTTTTTTATTTCGTTTTTAGCTTAAGATCGAGTCTAGTCTTGGCTTAGCAACATTGTATAGTACATGTAATTGATCAAGATCTTTAACTCGCCACCAGTAAAATATCCTTTATCCAACAAAACCGTGTTTTCCTTTTCCCTACACCTAACATTATAACCCATTTAAAAGCCCTCTTTGATAGTTTATCTTAGGTGCTTACGCCTAGTGGAGGAGGTTTTCGATCCTTTCCCAAGCCTATGGTAATCTATTTGCTATGACAGGTAGTGAGAGATATTATCCGTTTTCATTTATGAGATTTATTTTGATGACACTTGAGAGATGTGAGTATCTAAACACTACTTGTGAGGTGCTAGTTTATAATCTCCGTGCTTATTATGATTGAAGTGGAACGATTATTTGTTGTAATTACTTTTATGTTTGCATTAAATGACCCCTAACTTGTATTTTGATTAGAATAAAAGCGCATTTGCTTGAGGACAAGCAAATCTCAAGTGTAAGGGTATTTGATGAGGCGAAAAGTGTACCGCTTTTAAGGGGTCATTTAAGCCCGAAATCGTATTTATTTGATCAAATATTGCCCTAAATCGTTCCTTTTGTCATTTTAGGTACTTTTGAGGAGAAATCTGGAAAAGGAGGCATTTTGGACGTTTTTGGAGCAATAAAGTGAAGAAAACGACAAAGTCTCAAAAATCGGCTTAAAGTCACCTTTGACGGCGTCAACATTTACTCTGGACGGCGTCATGCTTTGGCAAGAAAAGTTGGACGTGAAATTTACTCATGATAAGCCAGTGAAAATAGCATGTGAATTCTGACGGCGTCACGCTTTAACTTGATCGAGGGCGTCACGGCTTAAATCATAAGGGGACGGCGTCACGTTCAAGGTTAGACGGCGTCAGCCCTTGATAAGCCAGAATGGATTTTTGAAGAGCTAAAGAGGGACGGCGTCAAGAAGGTCATCCGGGAACCCTAAAAGCGGCGAGGTGACGGCGTCACACTCCATAAGGTGACGCCGTCAGATCCAAAAATCTATATATAGTTTTCTAATTTTGTGTCATGAAGGGGGGCTTAGTGTGTGGAATTTTGGGATAAAACCCTAAGACGATTTTAGCTACTTTTTCAGGGCTTTTTGCCTTGAGATCTTCCATGTTTCATTGAAAGATAAGTTATCAATTAATCATTCAATATGTCTATGTGTTGTTTGATTCTATCTTATGCTTGTCTTTTGTTTAACATGTTAGGCTAAATTATCTTGTGTTTGCTTAGATCTAATGAAACCTAGCTATTGATTATTGGTTGTTAGTGTGTTATTAGTTGTATTGGATGATTGTTTATCTATGTTAGGCTTAAGAAAACTGGCTAACTTCTTATTCGGTAACTTGCTTGAACGTCTTAAGAAACATGAACCAAACGCGTACTAAAGGTTTTTATGGTTGTATTTAATGCACAAGCGAATTCTAGTGATCCCATGTTAGGAGCTTCCTAGCCGGCTCGACATAGGAGTGAAGTAGGAGCTTGTAGAGTTGGGGAAGTAAGTACGCCACCCCACGAATGGTATTAAGGAATACACCCGTCATCCACGCGACTAATACACACTAATTAACCGGTAAAAGATAGTTAGGGAGTAAGGAAATCTAAGTAAACACATTTCTCTACACATAAGTTTCTTACCACATTTTCATTTTGTTATTTTATTTTATTTGCATTCGTAGTAATTTGGGTTAGTTGACTAGCAACTAATTCCGCCCACTCCTTCAAACCCGAGATTTTACTTGCTTTCATAAAAATATAAAAACATAAAAAAAGAATCTTCCTCAACCCTTAGACCTAATTAGAGTAGCCTTTCATACCTAACGAACACTATTCCCTGTGGAGAACGATCAATCCCCCGTACTTACCACTACACTATACTACATCGGTCAGGTACACTGCCTGGTGGGGTTGTAAGCCTCTTGAGATCCCTTGAGAGGTAAAACCTGTTGTAAGGTTGCAAAACCACGCATCAGGTACCAATCTTCAATACATGTCACAATAATGCTATATTTGATATGTCTCCTCATGAGCAACAGCATTCTGAGACTCCAGCACCCACTTATGACACATACCTGGATACGCCGAGTAGTAGCAATATTGATTCGGCAACTCCAGATATGAATCATAGTGGAGGCTCAGTTTCACAGCATGCTGCGAATGATGAGGAAACACATGCTCTATTTGAATCATTATTGAATAATTGTAGTATTGAAATTGAGAAAGTGAAAAAGGTTAATCGCGATGTTAAGGCCGCGAATGAAAAATTGACCGCTGAGCTTGAGAGATACTAGGAAAATGAAAAAAGTTTTCAAATTGATACAAAACGCGAGTCAGAATTTGAAATTGGTTATAAGAAGTTACTTGTTAAAGATAGACAATTGCAAACCAAATTTGATGATCTTCAAATTAGTTCAACAAAAACAATCAACTCTTTAAAACAAGAAATTTCTGATTTAACAAACCAACTTTGAAAACGAAAAACAGATTATACCAATCTTGAAAAAGAACGGGATGAGTTGAAAAAGGACTTTGCAAAGAACGAAGATAAACTTTTGGACGAAATCATAGAGTCAGAACATATGATCGAAAAACTAGAAAACTTACTGGTTAAAATGGGTCATTCAAGTCAAACAATTCAGATGCTTACTAGTCAAACTGATCCGATTTACCATACAAAACAAAAAATGGGTCTAGGTAACAAAACTCCTGGCAATCTCAAGAAAGCTAAGAAAGAGCAGAATGTTTTGTACAATGGAAATATTATATATACCAAACATGATCCACCCATTGTTCGTGATTATGTGAAAACGATAAAACTTGCTGAAGAGAGTCACACCAAAATGAAACAAAAGAATCCAAACCAGAAATTAATTTATTATAACAAACTAAACAAACTTTCTGGAATTACTTTTGTTCCACAAAAACAAACTTCTGAGTTTTCCAAAAACCGAAGAATCACAAAACTAGTTTCTAAACCAGTAGTTGTTTCCAAATCTCTTTCAAAAATGGAACAGATGTCCTCAAACAACACTTTTAACACAAGTGCTACCAGAGGATTTCTTGATGATATTAAAACCAGAATTGGGCAACTTCAAACGACTTTAGAATCTAAAATGAGACTAACTGAGAACAATTGGAATTCAACGGTCCATCTTCAGCTGAAAAAGATTCTTGAAAGTGAATTTGCTCCTCAAATCAATAACATTAATGCTCGAGTAATTCATTTTGAGAAAGCATTTTTAACCGAAACAGTTGACTTTGTCAAGGACCACAAATCCCTGATAAAGAAGGCTAATGAATCTAATGAGCACATCAAAGTTTTGGAGAATTTAAATGACTCTCTCTCTTCGAAGCAGTTTTGTCTACTGATATTATGTCCTTAATTGTGCAAACATATTCTGTTGAAGACGATGAAAGACTGTGAGCTGAGACCTCTGCAATTGCTTCAAAATATGAAAATGCTCTTTCAAAACTTGAAAAAGAAAACATGTCCTATTTTAAACAACTTGATCGAAAAACCGAGGAATGCAAGTATGACAAACTGTCGTATGAGCGTGCCTACAAGGACATGAAAGAGCAAAATGATCTTTTGAGGGCTTAGCTAGAAAGTCAAAAAGGGAAGGGTGTGGATACAAAGTTTACAAAACCATCGACTTCGGACAAACACAATACTACTAAACCGGTTGTTAAACCAAAAATGTCAATTTCACAATTTGTTCCAAAAGTCGATGTGAAAAATGATTTGACAAAACCAGTCACTCCATAACCCTTGCCCAAGGAAAATGAAAAGATTGTTGATAAAGGAAAAGCGGTTGTCGAAACACCAAAAGTGATAACACCTGGGCTTTATAGGATTAGTCCAACTATTGCGTCTACCTCCACATCTAAAACATATGAGACAAACGACATGAACGTTAAAGATAATCCTAAAGAGTCTCGAAAAGCAAAAACAACTTCTAAGGACAACAATGTGAATCCTAATGCGTGTGCCTTACCTTCTACAGGACTAGACAGCACCTCTAGGAGCAGTAGACTACAGCCTAGGAGCAATACAAGGAACAATAGAGTCTCGCCTGTTGATAACACTCATTTTGTACATGTTTTTATAGCGTTATTTGTGTGTTTTTATATGGAATTTAGTTATGTTTATGATAGTTATATGATTAAAAGTTGTTGAAGATGTGTTTAAGCCTAGGTACAAGGAAATATCAAGAAAGACGGAGAAAAGCTATAAAATTCAAGTAAATATTGAAGAAAAGATCGTCAACAAAGATATTGATTCACGATATGATTATTTCCGTTGTACGTGAGAAGGATGAAAGGATGAAGTCAAGATTAAGTGCCAAAAAGTATATTGAAAGTTGGAGTTCCATGCTAGCTTGAAGTTAAAATTATGTGCAAAAAGTTGGTTTCAAACCCAAGGTTTACCTTCCAAACCCAAGGCCAAAGAAGAGACCCCAGGCCTAAGGTTTAGGAGTTCGACCCAAGGTTTAGCCAATGACCAGACCCAAGGTTTAGGAGTTCGACCCAAGGTTTAGCCAATGTTCAGACCCAAGGTTTAGAGAAATTCTGAGTTGAAGAGTTGCATTAACTCTTAACTTTAACCACCATAATGACTTGAGTCCGATCATTACCCTCTTCTTTATGATTATTGAAGTCACATTTCAGTTTTTGGGGTGTTTTACAAGCTTAAATAAGACCCTAATCACCCATTTATGAGACAACACTTACAATCAAACCTAACACCATAAGGATTTGATCATATTACTTTCTAACCCAAAAGAGCTTAACAATCTCTACCATTCTCAAGGAAGATCACTAGTAGAAGAGGTGGAAGATTCCCTTGTTCAATTGGAGGCCTCAAGGAGTGCTATAACTCTTTCATTACTCATTGTAATCTTACTTTTGGGTAATTTTCTTTATTATTAATTAATCATGTTGGACTTGTTTAAGTTGAATGCAATGTTATGTTTTATGATGATGCTTGTTATGGAATGATTCGTGATACTTGTTTGGGAATGATGTGACTTTTTGTATGAATGTTGGACGTTTAGTTGGTTAGAAAAAGTGATTATTTTTATGGGTTTGTTTTTAAATATAATTCGTGTTCTAAAACTTGTTGGTTAAATATTGTTGGATTAAAGGTTGAAAAGATTTATAATGATTGTTTAATTCCAAGAGTTAGTGACAAACGAATTGGTATTTGATAAGTGACGAATATCAACAAGTTTTTAAATGGATTCGGAAATATTTAATCACGAGATTGGGTTGAAAAGACTCGTAAGAACTAATTTAACTAATCAACTTTTTCATACATTTGATTACAAAAGAGCTAGCGTAGTGGGATGAGGTTTGGCCGAAAGGACTCACCCATGAAATTAGTAGAAACATGGATTTTCTTGATATGACCCATTGACTAGAAGTCCTTGTGAAAATTGATATGTGCCTTCTAAGTTTCACCCAAACATGTTCTACATTCTATCACGATTAGTCATGGTTCCTAAACAAGTATTTCTTTATTTAATTGTTTGTTTGATTGAGTTGAATAGAAACCATTGTTTATTAAAATCGTTTCTAGTGCTTTTGATCGTGACAATCTTAAGTGCTATTCTTTTGCTACTCTAAATGTTACTAAAACCAAAACTAGTAGTTCCTTGGGACGAACCTTATTTACCATCAACAATACTACAATTGAACGAGTATACTTGCTCGTATGTGTTTCTTAGAAAACGGTAATAAGGCAATTAAAAATTTTAAAATTTGAATGAAATTGGGATATAATATAAAATAAAAAAAACCACTCTAATACGAAACGCATCAAGTTTTTGGCGCCGCTGACGGGGACTATTATTTCTTCTTATTTAGTTTTAGTGTATACAGTAGTGTAAGTTGTTTTAGTGTTTTGAATAATTTTAGTTTGTTTCATGTTTGTTTATTTAAGAGTTTGGTATGTTTGGTTAATGATTGTTAAGTGTTTGTTTGTCTTATTTTAGATGAGTTTTCTTGATCTTATTTTTATTAAGTTTAGTTAAAAATAGTCAAAATATTAAAATATAAAAATCATATATAAAAAACAAGTTAAAAAAAATTGAAAAAAATAAATTCTGCTGCAAACCTTGGGTTTAAGGCCCAAACCTCCGGTTTTGGCAGTCGAAAAAGAAAAAAAAATATATATAAAACTTCCTTGGCTGCCGGCCTACAACCAAACCGGGCGGCCGAAAACCTTCTGTGAACATTTAAAAAGCTGACCGCCGGCCACGACCTTGAAACCGTCGGTTTGCGTAAAAAAAAAATCTCTGGACCGCCGGCCTACAACCAAACCAGGCGGCCCAGGACCTACTGTTAACACAACCACATTCAGATCGCCGGTCTGAGGAGCTGGCCGTCAGCCACGCATGGCTAAAAAAAAAATTTTTTTCTTTAATTTTTCTATTGTTTTAGTTGTATTTCCTTTGTACCTTGATTGTATTTAGCTTTGTTCTAACTCTTGTATGATTTCTTTTTTCGAAATAACTTATCTTTTTTACTAACCCCTAACGTTTGATTTGGATATGTTGTTTATGAATGTTTAGCTTATTCTTAGTTATGGATTCACCTAGCGAAGTTTCGGCTTACTTGGAAAAATTGGAAATGGAATTGATGGATGATGGAGATGCTATGTCTAGAATGGAAAAAATGGTTGATTTTGAAAAGATGAAGTTGCAAGTGAAAGGAAAGTAAGTTGAACGTATGGAATAAGAGCATGAAAAGCCTCGGGTAGTTACTTTTACTCGTGCTAAGTTGAGAGAATATGACGAACCAGGTATGAGGTATTCCACACCTTGTGGGATAGAAGGATTAGGAGCTTGGGATGCTGAATGTAACCTTGGACAAAATGACAGTTATGTGACTTTTGCTTTCTATGAGAAATTTGGAAATGGGAAACTTGAAGTTGACAAGTATAATAGGAGAATTGCACGGGATGTGAAAATTGATATTCATGGTTATACTTTGCCATGGATTTTATTATTGATGAGTATGAAGATACGACAGATCCTTCCGTGGTGTTTGGACGAAATTTCTAGTGGGACGTCCATTCTTGAGTACAATAGGAGCAATAATTGATAATGGGAAAGGAACTATGGAAATTGATGATGGAGTGGCAAGAAGGATTTACCATGCAAAGAAAAGAAACAAAGTTCAAGCAGACGAATAATCGGATGATGAAGATTGGTTGGATGTATTTGATATAAGCCATGACAATGAAGGAAATCCAAAATATGGGAAAACAGCCCCATCGTCTGATCATATTGAAGATGATATGGAGAGAACATTGGCTATGGAGAATTACTTCAATCCCTTCAAGAACATTATAGTTTTCAAGAAAATGGTTGATTTCCTTGGTTCCATGCCAATTAAGCTTAAGAATATTGAATAGACATCGGATGGATATAGCAAATATCAAAAGGTTGAAGGTGATAGTGATTGGCACACTAAGATAGAGATTACTAGTCCGGGTGGACGCCGTTTCACTCGTTCGTTCAAAACAAAGGAAACCGATAGAGTTCTTTCGGGGAAGTTTCATTCGGAGGATATTCTAAGGTTTGGAAGTTATTTTGATTAAACGAAGCAAGGAATAAGGAGGAAATAGGAAGCTTATTACTAAGCTTGTGCTCATTTTGTTCTTATGAGTTTTTATATTGTTTTATTATTATTATTATTATTATTATTATTATTATTATTATTATTATTATTATGTTTTGCATTTCTTTGTTAAGTTGAGTGTGTTTTAGCTCTTAAGTTTTATAAGAAATAAGAAATAAGAAATATTTATGTTTAAGTTTAAGTTAAGTTTTTAGTTTATGTAGCTTGTTCTATGATAAGATTAAATGAAATGATGGAAGTGTTTTGGAATTGTGGAAATGTTTGTTAATGTTCAGGAATAAAAATGTTTTGAAAAAGTCTTTGACCCAAACCCACGGTTTTGGAACCAAACCCACGGTCCAGGTACTAAACCTTGGGTTTAGTATGAACTTATGTAGAAAAATTCAAAGGAAAGGAAAGAAAAAAAAAACCACAATCCTCATCATTTCAAAGATTGTAGTGATCAAATTAAGGTTCTAGCAATCCTATGGCATCAAAAAGAGTAATTAACATTCATCCAATTACTTTGTATTGTTCTAAATTTGAATTTAATTTTTAGGGTTCTTAATTGGGCGAATTTGCTATAGTTCGAATTAAATGAAATTAGTTGATGGGTTTACTAGAGAATAGTTGTAAGGATTGATTAGAAGTGAAATTAGATGAAATGATTAAGAATTGAGAGAGAATTTGATGTTCTAAGATTTAGGGTTTATACATGTCGAAAATTTGGGCATGAATCATCAAGATTGATTGGGTTTATTGTGGTATATGATTAAGAATTAGTGTTTGAATGCTACATGATTAGTTATATGGACCACTACTTTGTTTGAATTAATTTTGATTCTTAGATTCTTGAAAATGAGACATGAAGGAGATTAAGGAATAAGCACTAATAAGCACTATTGGAATAAGGAGTAGGATGAAGATGAATTGGTAATGTTAAATGAAAAAAAAATATGATGCAGACCGACGGCCAGAGGGGCTGACCGCCGGTCAAGACCCAGAAACACAGCCAGGCCGCCGGCCTAGAGCCAAACCCAGCGGTTTGGAGGGACATATATTATATATATATATATATATATATATATATATATATATATATATATATATATATATATATATATATATATATATATATATATATATATATATATATATATATTTATTCTCTTTTGTTCTTTTGGCTAACTCATTTTACGTTCTAACCTTTAATGTCAATATTCCTCGTGTGCTTGTTTTGTTGTTTTGTAGAAGCGTGTTCGTCAAGATGGAGAAAATCCACTAATTGCTTTGCATAAGCGTCATAATCAAGAAGGAGATGTTAATCTTATGCCAGTAACGAGTGAAAATCTGAAGTGGCACAAAGTGAGTAAAGAAGCGAAAGCATGTTACAATAGCAGGTTTGCAAAGCTACAAAAGAAGGAAATTGCGGTTCCTAAGTTAGTAAGTGGAAGTTTGTTTAGACAACCTAACCTTATTGGTACTCTTAAGAAACTATGGGAAATTAGTACGGTATTTGAAAATCAAGTCTATCAAGATCTTAGTTTTGAGTATGCGGTTGTGATAAATGAAAAGCGAATCTTTAAAGAATGGTGTCTAGAGTTCTTTGCCACCATTTATTTTAACCAAAAGGTGAAAGATATTATGGATGAGAAGTGTATTTGGTTTAGGTTATGTAGACATGATCATGCATATACTTTGCCAAAATTTGGGCAATTACTTGGGTTATATGACGAGAATGACCTTGAACATGTAGATTTTGAAGAACATCTTTCTAGGCTAGAGAAAGAACCGGAAAAGTATGTTGGTAGGGAGATATGGAATCAAATAGGAGATCCAAATAGTGTTGGTCCTTTTAAGAAACGAGAGATTCATTCACCGATGGCTCGGCTTCTACATAAGGTGATTGTGAACTCATTTGTGCATAGAGGGCATAGTCAACACAAAGTTCATGCAACAGATTTGTGGATAATTGAGATGCTTATGGATCCAAATAAAAAGTTGAATGTCTTATGGACTTTGGCAGTGTATTTATCAAAGAGGGCGACTATCATGACTGAGCATGGTTTTATAAATGGTGGGCATTATGTTACTAAGATTGGAAAAACTTTGGGTTATGATACGGATGATGAGTTGAGGAAGATAACAGTGATGAAGGAATGTGAGAAGCTTGACAAAAAGTTTTTAAAAGATTTGTTTGATGATGAAAGGATGTGTTTGGTTGATCGACTTGAAAATGTGATTCGCAACCCACCACCACCACAACAAACTCAACAAAATGTTGGAGAGTCTTCGGGATTGAATGCTAGTTGGGGTGATTGGCATGCGAATTTGCCACAAGAGGATATGAGAGAAATGTGGAGAGACATGAGTTTGATGAGACTTGGGCACCAAATGGATTATTGCGCACCAATTCTCACCCATCTTGGGCAAAATAGTGTACCACCTTATACTTTTCCAATGGCGTATGAACCAATTGGTGTTCCACCTTACCCTTACCCATACACGCCTTATCCTTCGGGACATGTACCTTACCCGACATATGGCACAGGTCAAAATAATGAAGGGTACAATGTTAACGAGGAAGCTTTTGCGGGGTATTATTCTAATGTTGGGACACAAAGCTATGAAGTGGGAACGTCATCTGGTGGATTAGGATTTGGACCATTGGTTAACTATGAAGGAGATGAGACGGACGATGAATGATTATGATTATCATTCAAGACCATGATGTGTGTTGAACAATATTTATGTTTTATTCGTACTTTATCGTGTTGGACTATTATTACTATTATTATGTTTTAAAACTATGATTATGTTTGGTTAGGATTTATACTTTGGTTATTAGTATTGTTGCATTTTGTTTTGTGTTTTGTTTGTTTGTTTATTTTTCAGGTTTAAGATACCATGAGATCATTGCTCGTTCATATGGTTGGTATATTTTAGAGCTTGGAGTTTCCAACTCATGCGTTTAACACCAAATATGGATCTCGCTTGATTTCTCGGTGATATCATTTAACTATTTTATTTTTCCCTATTTCCTTTACTTTGAAGTTAATTTTTCACATTGAGGACAATGCAAAACTTAAGTGTGGGGGAGGGAAGTAAATAGTGAAAATGATTTAATTTTAAATTTTTTTGTGATTATTTTGGAATTTGTTTTTATTGCCCTTAAAGAAGTAGTTGTTTATATATTAAAACAATGTTCCAATAGCATAAAATGGCAATTTGAAATTTTTAACGAATCTCGGTTAAGTGAAAGAATCTATTCTTAGGATTGATAACATTACTTGAGCATTTTTAGCCTATTCTACCAAATATGTGAGGATTTGAGCCTATCATTTGAAGCATATATTTTCTATGCTTAAATTCTATTTTCTTGCTAAGAGTGTGCCGGTGATTGAATTGATTCTAGAACTTGTACTTGTCATACATTACGAATTCCAAAGTAAGGTCACATTTTTGTGATATAAATGAATTTAAATGATAAGAGGCAACTTAGGATTAAACCAAATGGCCTTCCATTTTACATATAATGATATATTAGCTAGCCACATCGGTTAGTTAACCACCTATATAGACCCATTTGTTAGCACTCATTTTTAGTGCTAGATACCCTGAGTTCACCCTTTTGAGCCTATCTTTTCATTTTTGTTACATCCATAAAAATACAAAAGATTTTGCACCTTTAACCTTAGCCTAATTTTTTTTAGTCAAGTTGAATCGATGAATTACTTGTTGTTGATCAGAATAATTTTTTATGACTATGAGTTTACACTTTGTATTCCGATTATACCTTTCTGACGAAGACGAAGGTAGCTACTTCTTATTGTATATTTTTGAGGTATATGCTCATCCAAAGTGTGGGGGAAGATGTGAAAAAAAAAGGAAAAAGAGATATAAATAGCCAATGAGCTATAATTGTGGAAATTAGCCAATGCGCTAAGACTTGATATGAATGGTGATCGATGAATGAAATAAAGGAGGAAGGAAAGAATTGTTATGAAGGGCTATAATCATTTGAGGATGCATGGTTCGATTGTTTTTGCAACAAGTGATTCTCGTATTTGACTTGATTCTTGTAAATTATATTCACCAAAATAATCCCATGTCTTATCCTAACCCTTTTTGCTTTGTGAAAATAGCGAATGTATGAATATTATAGTGACCATCCGGTTTTTGAAAAGTTGGACAACGTCGCTAGCGAACTAGAGCGTGTTTTGGTGACCATCCGTTATGAAAATAACGTTGTTAGCGACCCAAGGTACAAACTAGTGACCATCCGTTATTCGACTAATCAAGAATTCGTTGTTAGCGATCTATTATATTTGTTCAATAGTTATTTGAGCATAAGTTGATATTAACCCTTAGCCTAACATTTCATCCCAAATAAAAGTCCTCTTTGATAAATTAATTTATTTCTTACATGATTTGGATTAGTTTTGATACTTGTACAAGCCTATGGTATGACATGAATCACGACTGAGCAATTGAGTGAAATATATCCCCTACAAAAGAAATGAGTGTGAGTGAATTATATATTATCTTTTTCTTTTCGTGAGGAGCTTAGTTGTGTTATCTAGCTTGATCAAGTACGTCGTTTAAATTTCACAAATAAAAGTAAAAATCACTTTTTGACCTTTTTGCCGTAGTATTAAGGAAGATAAGTGAAATTTTTTGAAAATCATGATTAGTGGCTATTGGAAAAACAAATTTTCCAAATGTTTACTTTGCTTGAGGGCAAGCAAAAGTTAAGTGTGGGAGATTTGATAACGCTCATTTTGTACATGTTTTTATAGCATTATTTGTGTGTTTTTATATGGAATTTAGTTATGTTTATGATAGTTTTACGCTTAAAAGTTGTTGAAGATGTGTTTAAGCCTAGGTACAAGGAAATATCAAGAAAGACGGAGAAAGGCTATAAAATTCAAGTAAATATTGAAGAAAAGATCGTCAACAAAGATATTGATTCATGATATGATTATTTCGTTGTACGTAAGAAGGACGAAAGGATGAAGTCAAGATTAAGAGCCAAAAAGTATATTGAAAGTTGGAGTTCCATGCTAGCTTGAAGTTAAAATTATGTGCAAAAAGTTGGTTTCAAACCCAAGGTTTACCTTCCAAACCCAAGGCCAAAGAAGAGACCCCAGGCCTAAGGTTTAGGAGTTCGACCCAAGGTTTAGCCAATGACTAGACCCAAGGTTTAGGAGTTCGACCCAAGGTTTAGCCAATGTTCAGACCCAAGGTTTTCACTTCAGACCCACGGTTTAGAGAAATTTTGAGTTGAAGAGTTTCATTAACTCTTAACTCTAACCACCATAATGACTTGAGTCCGATCATTACCCTCTTCTTTATGATTATTGAAGTCACATTTCAGTTTTTGGGGTGTTTTACAAGCTTAAATAAGACCCTAATCACCCATTTGTGAGAGAACACTTACAATCAAACCTTACACCATAAGGATTTGATCATATTACTTTCTAACCCAAAAGAGCTTAACAATCTCTGCCATTCTCAAGGAAGATCACTAGTAGAAGAGGTGGAAGATTCCCTTGTTCAATTGGAGGCCCCAAGGAGTGCTATAACTCTTTCATTACTCATTGTAATCTTACTTTTGGGTAATTTTCTTTATTATTAATTAATCATGTTGGACTTGTTTAAGTTGAATGCAATGTTATGTTTTATGATGATACTTGTTATGGAATGATTCGTGATACTTGTTTGGGAATGATGTGACTTTTTGTATGAATGTTGGACGTTTAGTTGGTTAGAAAAAGTGATTATTTTTATGGGTTTGTTTAAATATAATTCGTGTCCTAAAACTAGAAGTCCTTGTGAAAATTGATATGTGCCTTCTAAGTTTCACCCAAACATGTTCTACATTCTATCACGATTAGTCATGGTTCCTAAACAAGTATTTCTTTATTTAATTGTTTGTTTGATTGAGTTGAATTGAAACCATTGTTTGTTTAAATCGTTTCTAGTGCTTTTGATCGTGACAATCTTAAGTGCTATTCTTTTGCTACTCTTAATGTTACTAAAACCAAAATTCATAGTTCCTTGGGATGAACCTTATTTACCATCAACAATACTACAATTGAACGAGTATACTTGCTCGTATGTGTTTCTTAGAAAACGGTAATAAGGCAATTAAAAATTTTAAAACACTACAAAAAAACAGGCTTTCAGAGACTGAATTTCTAGGGACTGATATATCAGTCACTGATACATAGCATCGGTAACTGAAACATCAGTTACTGATACTTTTAAGGACTGACCTTTTATTGACTGATTGCGGCGACTAAAAATCAGTCCTTGATTCAGTGACCCCATATCTGAGACTAAATTTCAGTTACTAATATGCCTGTACGGGAAAAAAATTTGGAGGCAAATTTGTTAGTGACTGAATAAGGGTGACAATTCAGTCCCTAGTACATGTACATCATATCTAAGACTAAATTTCAGTTACAAATATATTTGCGCAATAAAAAAATTTGGCGGAAAATTTGTTAGTGACTGAATTATAGTCACAGTTCGGTCCCTAATACATGGAGATCATAGCTAAGACTAAGTTTCAGTTACAAATATGTCTACACAATAAAAAGGTTTGGAGGGAAATTTTTTAGTGACTGAATTTCAGTCACAGCTGCGTCCCTATTACATGGACATCATACCTAAGACTAAAATTCAGTTACAAATATGTTTGCGCAATAAAAAAAGTTTGGAGTGACTGAATTTCAATCACGACTCAGTCCCTAATACATGGACATCATAGCTATGACTAAATTTCAGTTACAAATACGTATGCAAAATAAAACGGTTTGGAGAGACAATTATTTGTGAATGAATTTCAGTCCCACATAAACATCTAAGACTATTTTTTGGTACGCCATTTTGGTACAATTATAGCAAAAACCGTATCAAAATCCAAGAAAAACGTTATTTGGTACGGTTTTTAGAAAAACCGTACGAATAAATCATTAATTGCTACGATTGTTGTGTGGCTTTTATTTTTTGGTACGATTATTTATAAAACTTTACCAAAACACTTTTCTTTGATACGGTTTATTTTGAAGCCCTTAAAAAACCCTACTAAATAATTGGTACCAAATAATTGTGAAATCCAATGAAAAAACATCTATCTTTCCATTTCCCGCTTACATTTAGCACCCACACTCGTTTTCCCGCTTACAATTTTCACTTTCATTTTTTAACTTTCATTTTCCCACTTACTTTGCCAAACAAGATAGATCTGAGATATAGATCTCACTTTCCATCCAACTCTCATCGCTCCTCTCTCACAACCTCTCCTCACCCTCACCACTGCTCCCTCGCCTATCGCTAACCAAAAGGACCCTACCACCATCCGAAGCAACCACCGCCACCACTGTAAGTATCATCTCCAACACCAGTGGAAATACCACCTACCGAAGCAACCACCGCCACCACTGTTTTTAAGTGATTATCGCTTGGTTTGGGTTAAGAATTAGATTAACATTTTATCCTGCTCTCGATTTGGTATACCGGATGTGCTTAAACTATTTGTGAGTGATTATTGTTTGATTTAATAGAGTTTGTTTTATATAGTTGCTTGGTTTGTGATTTTGTTTATGTTTTATCTTTTATTTTTGTGATTTTGTTTATGTTTTGTGTTTTACTTTTGTTTATGTTTGAGATTTTGTTTATTTTTATGTTTAATTTGGTTTGTTTGTGTTTAAGATTTTGGTACAGCTGTTTGCTGCCATTGTCCGCCGCCTGACGACCACAGACTAGTGTTGTTTATGGTTGAGCTCATAATCTCAGAAGTTAATCCAATAGTAAATAAGAATAAGAGTTTAAGACATATTCTAATTCACATTGTGATTGTGATTTAATCATTTTGCGTAGAAATTCTAAACTTTCGTCTTTTGATCTAAAAGCTACTACAGTTAAAAAGCGTATAGCCACTTAATTAGTGAAAAAATTTCTTTAATGGTATTATTATGTAATGGAAATTCAAATTACGTAACAAAAAATTTCATTATTATTTTCTTTATTAGGTGAATTTACACTTCGTGCTTTCCTCAACGGTCAATTAGATCTATTTCAAGCAGAAGATGTTGGAAAACTAGTATCAGCCAAGTCTGTGGCTGCAGCCGATGCTGCACTTGCAGGAATTCAGGCATGAGTTTCTTCTAGATATTCACTGTTTTAGAGATGGCATAATGCGCGAGTCGAGCCGGTTGTTTAATGGGTCAAACAGGAACTTTTTAATGGGTGAAAACAGGTCGGGTTGGGGGTGACCTCAAATGCTTTTTGTCTTTCCATGTTTAAGTCATAATATGCTCCTAACTCATATGATAAGCCAGAAAAAAAACTGGCTTGTGAAAAATGAACCAAACCGAATGAGCTCATAAGCCCAAAATAAGCTTAAACTAGATGCTAAGTTGTTGGTAGTGTAGGACTGTAGGTTGTTTTAAGGCGATGCCAGATACAGTACATTTTGTTGCTAAAGTGATGGATTTTAATCTTATATTTAACAGTTGACTATATACTGTAAAATTAAGTTTAAGGGAACTGGGAATATACCATTATACACTATGACGGGTAGGGTAGCAACACAACTGTTCTTTCTAATGTTAAAACCCTGATTAAGTGACTAACGATGATCTTGTTTCGATGGGTGGGGCATTGGTACATTTTCTCATTGGCCCAACTTTGTTGGTTCTTATGTTTGTTAAAATGTATACGAAGGGATTTTGTAATTTATGGTTACAAATGGATTTGCTTGAAAATAGAAACCGTAACATTCTAAAAATTTGGTCTTTATAGCGTGCAATATTGCTGTTTGCATCGTTACCAAAATAAAAGAGAAAGAAGTGAATGTTTGCATTTAGCATACACAAGATGTTCATGTGTTGTAACTTGCAAGTTAGGTTCATCTTTCTAATTATTTATATTTCTTATCAGTTCTGCTGGGGCGTCATCACCTGCTGTTGGCACTAATGCTGGCAGTACAGAATGGTTGGGGCATGGGCAAGGCTCCAAAATAGGTTCTCTATCTCGAATTGGTTCACAGGCCATGTGGATTTCGATGAGTACAAGTGCCGGTGGTTAGCCATTGGCTCATCTCAGCCTTCATGTAGACCGTGGGAAAGGGGTGATCTTCTAAGGCGATTATCTACATTTAGGCCTGCAAATTGGTTTGGGAAGGATAAGGTTTGATTCAAATTATATATCTCTTTTCTGTTTGTTGTGTTATCAACATGTACAACATGCATCACTAGGATGGTAGGACCTCTCATAAGTCTGGACGGTTTATACATCTGTATCTTGTAGTAGTTTTCTTCTTCCAGTCTTGATTATCTGCTGGAATATTAGAATATGCTGTTTTTAGATGGTCCTATTTGGGTAGGCACAATGCACAAGACCTGGCTCACTGCTCTCTTACCCCGCTGTAAGATATTTTCTAAGAGGAATGGATTCAATGATAATCCTGGAAGCTATGACATTCTCATGTGATAATCAAAATAGTATTACTAAAATAATACTATAAAACTGAATCAAAACATTCTCATAAGTACAAAAAGTATCACTAACCTTTTCCACATCAGATTGCTATTATCATCATTAGAACGTAGCGTAGATTTGAACATCATAGTGAAGTCAGTTATGTGCTATTTCTCAATAGGTTTGAATATATTTGTAAACTTCCTTGTAAAGCTATTCATATTTCATTTAAAATGCTATAAAGTTAGTCAATATATAATGCCTCGTCGGCAAAGGTGATGACATCTGCTATAAAGGCAAGGGCTTGAGTGAAGTGGCCTGGCCCGAACATGGTCGTTGGGGCCTGGCCTAAGGGACTACGCGACCAAGGTGCTGGCCTTTTCTGATACCTCAATAGTCACCAAACATTAAAACAAAATCAAATTTGAATATTAAACAAGCACGTTCATTAAATAACAAAAAACCAACTTTGCTAGATTGATTATCTCGATCCGAGTTCTACTTCCTATGTTTCTGGTGTTCTACAAGATCTTGAGTTATCTCCCATGCAGGCTGCTAGTTCGCTTGCCTGTGCAAGAAGAGGCTGGATAAATGTAGATGTGGATAAGATTGAATGCGAGTCTTGTGGTGCCACCTTGAAATATGTTGCACCAGATTCAAGACCTTCTACAGAAGGTGAAGTTTTCTGTACTTTGGCCCTAAGTTTGGATTCGTTTCTTTTTGTCAAATGCCATACTCTAATATACTTTCTGGGTTATTTTAAATATTCAAGTCCCTTTTTATAAATGGTAGATGACATATCTAGTGGTGTTGTAGCTTAATCACTCTCTTTTCATGAAGTTCTAGCGACAGTTAATATGCGTTTGTGTTCTTTTTTCAGATTACAAATATAATAACGTGGTATACCTTTCCTAATCTATATTTTCGCGCGCTCTTAGTAGGTGAAAATGTCGGAGAGGAATTTGCGAATCAGCTTGATGAAGGACACAAAGTCATTTGCCCTTGGAGAGGAAACAGCTGTGCTGAAAGTTTAGTGCAGTTCCCTCCTACTCCTCCATCAGCATTGATAGGGGGTTATAAGGACCGTTGTGATGGATTATTTCAATTTCTCTACCTACCAATTGTGTCCGCTTCCACCCTTGAGCAGATTAGAGTCTCTAGAGGTCCCGAAATCGACCGATTTTTGGCTCAGTCATATACTTTCACCGCTGGAGAGACTGGGTGTAAGGCGGACATTGCATCTGGCTCAGAGAATAACAGAGATGATGCGTTATGCATATATTCACGTGTATGCTGCATGCACCTTACAATTATTATTCTTATCTTTTGTAGTTATAGTTTTGTTTAAATAATCTCTCATCTGTCTTTAGGCCCAGAAGTTGATAAGCCTTTGTGGATGGGAGCCGATATGGCTTCCAAATGCTCAAGACTGTGAAGAGAATTCTGCTCAATCAGCTAGAAACGGATGTTCTTTCAGCCCCATTAGAGATTGCGTCCCTCCAGAAGATCGCGTTTCTAGCAAGAAGGCATTGTCCACTATGACAACTGATATATCTAGGAAGTAAGCAACACCCACGGAAGATGGTGTATAAAATCAGCAACTGACCAAAAAAGAACCTTTGATGGGCTATTGTTATCAAGGTAAATCACATGCTCTACTTATTATTCCTTCACATGGCTATTTAAAACTGGATTTTTTGATTTAGATCTGAGATATAGAACTAAGCAACCGATATATCTCAGATATAGAACTAAATCACATGCTTTGTGGCATGTTATTTGGTACCAGGCGGATCCCTACTTGAGTTTGATTGAAGATTGCAAGCTCACTATTGGACCTGGATCAGGTAGTATAAGTTTTGGGTCTAAGGAAGACGATAGGGCTGCTCTGAAATCCCTTTCGTAATTAAAGTTCAGAGAGGATCAGTCAATAGAATCATTGGCTGCTACAATTGTGAAACACTTGAAAGTACAAACATGCCTTCACTAGCGACAGCCGAGACCGAGGCGACAGCCGAGACCGAGGACCTTTTGAGTGTCAACAGTTATTAGATTCAGTAAGTCTTGTGGTTGTGTGAATCTTTCGGTAATTGATCGTAGTCAACAAGAATATCCATGTATGTTGAACACTTGTAGCGAATGGGATTTGTATGTTTAAGTTATTGTTTGCTATAAATAAAATTGTTTCGGTTCATCGGTGTATTTTTTAATTTTGTTTGTACATAGTGTGTTTGGTTACACAGATTATGTAAAAAGTCTGAATGTATTTTTTTTTAAACAAATGGATTTTGGTACGGTTTAGTAGGAAACCGTACCAAAAAACAAAATATCAGTTACCAAAGCTAAGGGTGATATTGGAATCTTCATTGGATACTCGGATAACTCGAGGGCATTCTGGGTGTATAATAGAAGAACAAAAAGGATAATGGAGACGATGAATGTGAAGTTTGACGAGATTTCACAAATGGATTCTGAGAGACTCGCTCTAGAACCCGTACTTAATCCAATGGCTTCTAATCAAAACAGATTAGGACCCGCACCAAACCCGCAGACTTCTGGACACATTAGTTCAGGACTCGTACCTCAAGGAGCTCAATCAACAACCACTGAAAAACCTTCAGAACAAGAACTGGAAAATTTCTTCGAGTTAATGTTTGATGAATACTATGGTGGACACAAATGCATCAGACCATCATTTCGCTGCACCCGCTCAAAACCATCAACCACTACCACCACCAGAAGATGCATCAACAACAATCGAAGCTGAAGCACCAACTCCCTCAACCTCATCTACATCTACTCCAACAACTCCAGTACTTGAAATTGTTCTTCCAAGAGTTGATGAGCAAAACCAAACCACACTAATTCAAGAAGAACAAACACTGAATCAAAACAATGCTGTGTTAGAAGAAGAAGTATTCGAAAACCCATTTGCAACAAACTCAGCTGAATCATCTTCAAGGTTACAAGAACCATCTAACACGCATACGTTAAACCCAAGGTACTCTTCTACACTACAGTGGACAAAAGACCATCCAATTGAAGAAGTTATTGGTGAACCGTTAAGGCCAGTTCAGACGAGAAGACAACTTGCCACAGACCCCGAAATGTGCATCTACATTTGTTCTATAAGCCTCAAAGAACCAAAGAACATTCGGGAAGCAATGGCAGAAAATGCATGGATAGAAGCGATGCAGGAAGAACTTCTTCAATATCAGTTACATGACAGTTGGGAATTAGTTCCAAGACCAATTGACAAACTTGTCATTTATCTCAAATGGTTATGGAAGAACAAAAAGGATAAAGAAATGACTGTAATTCGCAACAAAGCTCGTCTCGTGGCAAAAGGATTCAGACAGGATGAAGGGATAGACTTCGAGGAATCATTCGTGCCATTAGCCAGACTTGAGGCAGTCAGGATTTTCTTAGCCTATGCTGCTCACAAAAACATCACTGTATATCAAATGGACATCAATACTACATTCTTGAATGGAACTCTGAAAGAAGAAGTGTATGTGAGTCAGCTAGAAGGATTTGTTGACAAAGAACATCCAGACTACGTCTACAAGCTAAAGAAAGCCATCTATGGTTTAAAAAAAATCTCCAAGAGCATGGTATGACGAGCTATCATCTTTCCTGATCAAAAACAAATTCACCAAAGGAACTGTTGATCCTATCTTATTTACAAGAAAATACAAAGATGACATTTTGATTGTTCAGATTTACATGGACGATATTATCTTTGGGTCCACTAATCCGAATCATTCAAAACATTTTGAAAATATCATGAAAAGCAAATTTGAAATGTCCATGATGGGGGAACTCAAATTCTTTCTTGGTTTACAAAAACACCAGTCCCCTCATGGTATTTTTATTAATCAAGCTAAATATACAATTGAGATTTTGAAAAAACATGGAATGGAAAATTGTGATTCTATTGGTAAACCAATGGTCACTTCACCAACAATCGGTGCAGATTTATTTGGGAAACCCATCGATCCGAAGAAATATCGGAGCATGATTGGTTCTTTCATGTACCTTACTGCTAGTCGACCCGATATTCATTTTGCTGTTTGCTTATTAGCACGGTTTCAGGCAAGGCCTACCGAACTTCACCTCCAAGAGGTTAAACGGATCTTTCGGTACCTACGAAGAACCATTAACATGGGACTTTAGTATCCGAAGGATTCCGAGTTTAAACTAACAGCATTTTCAGATGTCGACCATGCAGGTTGGCAAGTTACAGCAAAAAGTACATCAGGTGGAGCACAATTTTTGGGTGAAAAGCTAGTAGGCTGGTCGTCACGAAAGCAAGATTGTACTGCATTATCAACCGCAGAAGCCGAGTATGTGTCTCTATCTGCATGTTGTGCCCAGGTTCTATGGATGAGGACACAACTCACAGATTATGGCTTTACTTTCGACAAAATACCTTTGTATTGTGACTCAAAAAGCGCCATAACCATCTCGTGCAATCCCGTACAACACTCAGATACTAAGCATATTAGAGTCTGCTATCACTTCATCAAAGAACACGTCGAAGAGGAAACTGTTGAATTATTTTTCGTGAAGACGGAATACCAACTTGCCGATCTATTTACTAAAGCCCTTCCAAAAGAAAGGTTTGAAGATTTAGTTCGACGAATTGGCATGCAAAGCCTAACTCCTGAAAAGCTAGAACGTCTTCTCGAATCTTCTTGAAATATTTTCAAAATAGCTTCGCTGTAAATATTTTTGAAAAACAAAATACAAAATTTGAAAAACCAACAAAAACAAAATACAAAAATATAAAATTTTCAAAAATACAAAAACAATATAAAATCAAAAAACCAAAAAATATTCTTCTCACGACATGTCTCTTGTATAATCGATATTATGTACGTATCTAGAAATTTCATTCAACAATGATACGGACATGTACAGATGCTTGAGCGAGAGTTCACTAAAATGTTTTCTAAAACATGTCGTTTCTCAAAATTTCTTCACTATGGCTTTTGTATACTTCAGTACGAAACCCGAGCTTAAATGATGACTTCTGATTATTTCAGATCAGGACTCGTACGTTCAAAGATGAAATCATTTTCAAAAAGTTCGACTATAAACAAACGAAAAAATTTCAAACAAAAACTCGTTTTTTTCAAAAAGACTTGTGTACATTTCAGTACATAACTCGCATTTCAAAAAGATAACTCCTTCCAAACCCTTAATACAGATTTTAAACTTTATGTTTGAAAACATGCTTTATTTAAGGGGGAGTATAAAAATAAAAAATGTTCCGATTTCATGCAAAAACAAATCCGTCTATCTCTCCAAATAGTTTTCTTTTAATCAGTTGATATCAAAAATATCACGATATGCTATTTTTGAGGGGGAGAAGACGTGATTAAAATGTGATAAAAAAATGTTTAAAGATTGTTGTTGAATCTCAAAAGAGCTTGACTCAGACATAACCAATGAATTGACGAGACAAAACATGGAAACTCAAAAAGACTTGTTCTGAGTAGAGTATGTACCTCTTCGAGAGATTTTCTTTTGACTTAACCAGGGCGGGTAATAATTTCAAGCTAGTCGAACTAGTGATGTAAACATGTCTCGAATCGGTCTTGTTCACTGAAAATCGATCAATTCAAAAGTGCGAACTCTATCCAACATGTGCAAATTTATCTTAAAAACTTATGAGCACATGTGAAGGGGGAGTATTTCTGAAAATGCAAAACTCTCGAAGTGTTAATAGAAAAATGTAGCACATCATAAAAGTATAAATGTTTTGCGCACTTGTATCTGTATGTAAATGCAAATCATGTATTTGGATAAACAAGTAAAGTATTTCTAAGCATGTATCTCCCCCAAATAGTAAAACGAGTATTAAAAGAGTAAAAATGGAGCTATGACTTACCGTGAACTAATGATATCAAAACGTATAATGGAATCGATGGATAAGCCAGGAAAACCTCTACGTACAACCTAGAAATATGATATCGTGTCTAAGGTTTTGAAATAACGATGCGAAAGTATAAACGAGCCTATATATGTCATTTATATTGATCATGATGCTTTATATGGTAGTTTGTGTTTGTCATTTTATAGAAATGGTTTATGAAACATTTATAGTTTATATATATCTTGTACTACCGTTCGGGCCATCATAATTCAAAGGTCATGTAGTAAATGTTCGAGGAGCTAGGACACTTTAATTCGTAAATCCAGCAACTTGTCGATCTGTTTACCCAAATGAAAACCCCTCACATGAAGCTCCCTAGTTTTGTAGTGTTTGATATGGAAAATCATATGTTTTGCTTTTTTTGATTATGTGATATATAGATTAAGTAGTTACATGGTTTGTAAAGTAGGTTTGGTTGTGTTCCACAATTGAGCTTTGCCGTTTTCAAAGTAAAATTAAAGTTATGAAGTTCTTAGGTTGTTTGGTTATGATTAGGAAATCATATGGTTATTACAAGTTATCGTTAAGAAATATATATCACAAGTGTTTAAAAGTTTACAAGTTTTAGAAATCGTAAAGTTGGTTTTTCATATGTCAAATACACTATTTCGAGAATCAAATAAACTTAGGAAAGTTTATTTTGAATGAAGATTGTGATTTTATAAAGTTTATTATGTTTGGTAAGTATTTGATTTTGAAAATAACATGGTTCCTAATTATTTGTCTAGTGAAAACCAAATTTTTGACGCCGAAAACTGTCCTTACCATTTGAGGCAGAAAACTGCCCATGGTAGACATTAAACATCATTTCGGAAAACTTTCGTGTTTTAAATTTTTGACGAATCGGACCAGAAGTGCCTCGAACAATTTCCAGATTCGTGCAGTAAGGATGTTGACAGTTTTCAGTTTTCCGGTTTCGTTAACTTCTTTTGATCATAACTTTTGACTCGTGTGTCAGTTTTGGGTGACTCAAATTGCTACGTTTTCCTTGTAAAGTCCTCTTTAACAGCAAGTATTTTCCCAAGGTCATGGGTACTTAGTGTGGTCGTTTTTCATAGCATAAAATCACTAGTTTCACTTGTTTACTTATATAAGACAACATATAAGTTTAACTCGATTTTTAAGGCTTTGTTCATTAAATGATCAATATAACTAGACATATATAGCATAGATTAAACATGAGAAAACATGTAAATGGAATTGATTATGAGTGAGCTAGGTTTTCTTACAACTTTTGGCCTTTAAACAAGGGAAACAAGAACAAGGACAAGGACTAGAATATTCTTCCACTCCTTTAGAATCCTTCAACACATTCTGGTGATCTTGCAAGACTTGTGATGAAAATTTAAGTGACTTGAGTAGACTTAAACTCAAGAGGATCACCTAAACTTGAAAAAGAATTTGATGTAGTTTACTATGACCTTCAGTCTCTTGGAATACTTGAAGTAGAGAGAAAATTATGGGTGTGTTTGTATGTTTTAAGTTGGATGTTGGAATGAAGGAGAAAGGAAGAAGAATGAGTTCCTTTTATAGCCTATTGAGGAGGTTACATGTTACATGAGTCATATTACTTACTAACAAAGGAAGGCATGTGTTGCAAGATTAAGTAAACTTAGTTACTAAGTTAGCATATGTGTAACAAATCCATCTAGATCAAATCTAACCATGCCATGTGCCCTACTTAGTCACCAAATACACCACATATGGCTATTTTGAGGAGGTTAAGAGTTTTAAATAATCATCTTGCCTTTACGGAGTGAGTTTTGGTCCCGGTAATCGCTAACGGTAAGTATTTAAATTACGAAACTTAAAATCGAATATCGTTAAAATAAGAAATTTGTAGAAATGGTTAAACTCAACAATATTTATCATTTAAGTATATTAAATGAGTGATAAGTTTAACATCGCGTAAACGCTGTTAAAAATTAAGATGTAGGCTTAAAACGCGTAAAACAAAAAATAAGAAAACGTAAAAATCCAACACTTGTGGAAATGTCGTAAGATATAAAAACACATATTTCTCTTGTTTGTAATGTTGTATGGACATATCGGGATGTTCAAATGACGTTTAAACCTAAACGTCAATCTCAGACACGGTTTTGCAAAACTTGCAGAAATGACCCGACGAATGTCAAACTCTCGTGTTATCATAAAAATATGTTAACTTAAAAGAATGTAGAATAAAATTTTCAGGAGTGAATAGTAAAAGTGAATAGTAACCCAAAAATGTGAATTGTTACAGCTAGAAGTTTGTTATTTCAAAGTGGTATTCCTTTAAGTATGTGGCCTGAATGCATCTTAATTGCTGCCTATCTAATAAACAGGTTGCCATCTTCTGTTCTGAGTGGGAAATCTCATTTTGAGCTTGTTTATGGTCAAAAACCAAAACTCTCTCATCTGAGAAGCTTTGGTTGTCTATGTTTCTCTTCTATTCTTAATAATTCTGATAAGTTTTCTGCTAGATCTGAAAAATGTGTTCTTATTGGTTTTTCAACAACAAAAAAGGCTTACAAAGTTTACAGTCTTGATTCTAAAATAATTTTCTATTCTAGAGATGTTCAATTTTATGAAACTGTTTTTCCTTTTAAAATGAATTCTAAACTTCAAACTGATCAGAATTTTGATACTACTCTAAATGATCCAAACTTTTTTAATTAGAAACATTCTAATCAAAATCCTAATGATGAAAGGAGAGGAACTAATACACCCAATGATGATGGTGGTGCCTTTTCATGCCCTAGAAGTATACATACTTCAAATGATGGTGAGATTAATGGCACTGCAACATCTATGGGTGAAAATACTCCATCTGAGGAAAATGCCCCTTCCAGTTCTAGTCATGAAATATCTCAATCTGATCCTACTCAGAACATAAGTCAAGAGCAGCCTGCTCTTAGGAGGTCTGGTAGGAATGTTAAAATGCCTGCTAGGTTTAATGATTATGTTGTGAGTAGTAATGTGAAGTAGGGCCTTAAAAAATATGTGTGTTATACTTATCTTACACCTATTAATTATTGATTCTCTACTACTTTAAACAAATATGTTAAACCCACTTCTTATGATGAGGCTGTTAAGGATAATAATTGGGTTCAAGCTATGAATAATGAGATTACTGCTTTACAAAGGAGTAATACATGGACTGAATGTGATCTTCCTAAAGGAAGAAAACATGTTGGTAGTAAATGGTTGTGGAAAATTAAGTATAATTCCACAGGTGAGATTGATAAATCTAAAGCCAGGTTCGCAGCCAAAGGCTTCAGCCATAGGGAGGGATTTGATTATATGGAAACTTTTAGTCCTGTTGTTAAAATGTCTACTGTTAGATGCATGATCAATGTTGCTATTTGTAATAATTGGAGTCTTTTCCAATTAGATGTTAACATTGCTTTTCTATATGGTGACTTAACTAAGGATGTGTATATGACTTTACCCCCTGGCTTTGATAATCAAGGTTCTAAAGTTGTCAAGCTTAATAAGTCCTTATATGGCCTTAAGCAGGCTCCTAGGCAATAGAATGCTAAACTAACTTTGGCTCTTACTGAACATGGTTTTGTGCAGTCTAAATATGATTATTCTTTGTTCACTAAGAGATTTGGGAATGTATTTACGGCATTACTTGTGTATGTTGATGATATTATCATAATTGTCAATAACATTAATGAAATTGAGAAATTTAAACTGTTTTTGAAAACTAAGTTTCAAATCAAATACTTGGGAAAAATCAAGTACTTTCTTAGTATTGAAGTCCTAGATAATGAAAATGATGTGTGTTTAAGTCATAGGAAATATTGTCTTGAACTTTTGCATGAATATGGTTTGTTAGCTGCTAAACCAGTTGACACCCATTTGCCTGAAAACACCACTCTAAATCATATTGAATCTATTGATGATAAAGCTTTGAGAAATATTGGAAATTATCAAAAACTGGTTGGTAAGTTAATTTACTTAACTAATACCAGACCAGACATTTCCTATGTTGTTCATTGCTTGAGTCAGTATATGCATGCTCCTCTTGAGTCACATTTGGATGCTGCATTAAGGGTATTGAGGTTGTGAAAAACTAGAAGGGGGGGTTGAATAGTTTTACTTCCTTTTTAATTTGTTATAAAAACTTTGTTTCAAAAACTTTGATTCGATTTTATGTGAACAAAACATTTGCACAATATGAATAATTATAACTAAGTATGGAAGTAATAACAATGTAAGTAAAGTAATAAATGAAAGATAAGAGATGGAAAGATCAAACCACAACACAAGGATTTATAGTTGTTCGGTAATGAAGCACCTCTTCGCCCTACTCCACTCCTTGAGTCTCTTACCCGAGAGTTCACTTCACTATGTCAACAAAACTCCCTTGTGGCGGAGAAAACCGTACACACCTTTGCTTACACCAATTTCTGACACTAAGCAAAATGTCGGGTTCTAATCCTAGCTAGAACCAATCTCACGACTTCAATCACAACACGAATTCTTCACAATCACAACACAACTTCTTCACGACACTACACTACTTCTTCTTCACAACTTCTCAACACTACTAACACACCAATAAGTCTACTACCTTGATCTACCTATTACATAAACATACACACCACACTTCTATAAATAATTTACACAACTTCAAAATGATATCAACTAAACTACAATACTTCTTTGCTAGTTGTTTAAGGAGTATTCTTCTTTTGCACTTGAGTAGTTTAAGCTTGGATCACTTGGAAACAAAAGCTTATGATTATATGATCAAAGGATTTAGAAGGATGTATGAGATGGATTTAAACAGAAAGTTGGGAGTGCAAAAGGTGAGGAAAAAGGGTTGGAATAGTCCAGTATTTATAGGTAAACTGGGGGAGCTGAGGAGCGTGGCCGGTCCCTTTAAAGATTGGCTGGTCCCCTTAAAGTTTAAGGGGACCACCCCTTATTTAAGGGGCCGCCCACTCCTCAACGTTCCTCAGTTTGTCTTTTTCCTGGGGAGGTTTTTCCTGGAACATTTTTACCATTTTTGGGCTGAAAATTTGAATTCAAGTATTTATTATGAATTAAACATTTTCCTTTATTTACCAAAAATGTTTTGTAAAAGATATAAAATGTTTGTGACATTTTATAAAAAATCCAATGCTTGAATAAAAATTCCTTTGATCATAAAATGCATTGAGCATTTATTTATTCATACCTTAAGTGATTAAATTGTCGAAATGAATATTTACGACTAATTACTTGTTTACGTAATAATTTTAGGTTTAGTGATTTTTCATTTTGTGATTATCAAAATGAAGAGATATCGAAAAATATTAATAACGTTTTTAGGCATTATTTATATCAAAAGAGGTATTTGAAAGGCTCATTTGGTAATGTGTGCAAATTAACAAAAATGGTAATCTTAAGCTCAAAGCTTATGCTGATTCTGATTGGGCAAGATGTCCTGTTACCAAGAAATCTGTGTCTGGCTATTGTATGTTTCTGGGTGACTCTTTAGTTACTTGGAAAAGTAAAAAACAATCTACTTTATCTAGATCATCTGTAGAAGCTGAGTACATAAGCATGGCTTCTGCTACATGTGAAGTTATTTGGTTGTCTAATCTTCTTGGTGATATGGGTGTTAAAAATTTGTTACATGTGGTGTTGTATTGTGATAACAGTCCATCATTACAGATTGCTGGAAACCCTGTGTTTCTTGAAAAAACAAAACACTTTTAGATTGATGTTCATCTTGTTAAGAAAAGTGTGTGCTGCTGTTATTAAGACTGAGAAGATTCACACTTCTCAGCAAACTGCTGATGTTTTAACAAAAGCTTTAGACTGAAAAAGTCATAAGTTTTTGTGTGATAAACTGGGTATGTTGGACATGTTTGGTGTGAAAGTTTGAGGGAGGGTGTGAAAATACCTATCAAATTTTTAGGGACTGTTTCTGTCATATGCAGAAACTTGCTAACACTTACAATTTAGTTCTTTCTTTGTTTGTTATGTTTCTTATTGTGCAGGGACTGAAGCTGGTCAATCTCAAAGTTGAAGCCTATATAAGGATGCTTCCAGTCTAGGGTTTCATATCTTTGCTAATCATCTTCTCAAATATGCTCTCTCAAAGTTTACTACAAAAACTCTTTGTGTCTTGTAATCGTTTGACTGATCAACATATTGATCTAGTCTTGAGTCTTATTGTTCTTGTATCTGATTGTTCACTGTTCGTGTACAATCTTGTTCTTATATTTCTTTGTATTGTATCTGATAACTCTTAAGATTTTGAATCAAGGGGTGGTTGGTTAGATTCAGTACTTGTGTTTTTTATAATTTTTACACATAACCCGCCTTCGAAACTGTGGACCACTATTTTTTGGTAACTTTTCTTTTTATTAATTTTTGTTTAGTTAATATTAATTAATTAGCCAGATACTGTGTGATCTAATAATGTGTTGGATAAGAGCCTTGATTGTGTTAGCAAAATCGAAAACTTTCACAAGTACTCTTTCAAATATGTACCTGATATATACTAAGTATAGTTGTGCTTCAAAAGGTTTTTAGATCGGGATCTTACGTAGGATTGCTTTCTTTTCTGTAAGATCGTGATCATAAGATCGGATCGGGACTTTAAGATTCTATTGTAGTGTCATTTTCTTAATAAGTGTTATAAAATTATGCAAATCTATATATATATATATATATATATATATATATATATATATATATATATATATATATATATATATATATATAGGGAAGGGTTCTTTTCAGAACCAAATAAATGTACAGAACTGCGAGAACCAGCATCAACCAATCAGATTTTTTTGAATATTTATTTTTATTATTTAATTCAAAAGGTCATAATAGTAAAATTACATTTTTTAATTTCTTTTTGCTTTTTTTTTTAATAAAAAAACGTTTTTTAGTTCCTAAATTTTAGGATTTTTTTTTTTTTTTTTTTTTTTTTTTTTTAAATAATTTTTATTTTCAGTATGTATGATTTCAAAAGTAAGGTGCACATGTGTTTTTTAATATAATGTATGTTTACGTATATTTGTAGTGTTCAATTTACGTGTATTTGGTAAGGTGCATATGTGTTTTTTTAGATAATGTAAATTTACGTGTGTTTGTAGTGCATCGAATGGCAAACAAAAGTATTTTACATGTATTGTTTACAATTTAAAACAAAAACATTATATACAAAATTTAAAATCATGTGATAATACACTTCAAATACAAATTTCTAAAAGCAAAAATGTTGTCATATATGCACATGTATTTTCCCTCGTCTTTGTATGTATATGTGCACTTGTATCTGCGGCTGCACTTGTGTCTTTAATCTTTAAATCTTTAGCTTAACTATCTTATCGCTAGATAGTATGTACAAAACACATGTGCACTCTTCATATTGCTCATCATACTCGTACCTGTAACCACAAAACACAAGTGCACACTTAAAATAGAACTAAACACAAAAAATCTTTATATCATAACTAAAAACATATATGCACTTTCAATATATTTAACTCCAAAACTATAAAAACACATATGCACAGATTATGAACGAGGTTACAACTAAAGACCATACAACATTAATTGGACCATGCCTATTGTAACACTGATTAAACTAAAAGAAAACTAAACCAATCAAATTGGACATCCCATAAAATCCGGTTTTAACCAAACTACTTTATAAGTTAATCAACTTTAAAAACACATATGCACAGATTATTATTAACTAATAATAAAGTAGTTTGGTTAATCAACTTGGGTGCACAAATTATGAACGAGGTTACAACTAAAGACCATACAACATTAATTGGACCATGCCTATTGTAACACTGATTAAACTAAAAGAAAACTAAACCAATCAAATTGGACCATCCCATAAAATCGTTACTTAAAAACTAACGCAATAAACAAGACAAACGGTTGCTATTATGATTCAGATTTGTTTGACATCCAAACTACTTTATTAGTTAATTGGACCATGCCTATTGTAACACTGATTGGTTTAGTTTTCTTTTTGTTTGATTTAAACATAGGGCATCAAATTCATCAGAAACTGTAAAAACACATATGCACTCTCAAACACAACTGATTGTGTCGTTATATCCACAAATAACCAAAGAGCTCCCTTGTGCTCCTTTCAAACTGTAACAACAAATAAACCCTCACAGGTTGTCTTATGGACTGAGCAAACAAGCAACACCAATATATGTCATTTTCATTAATATTTCTACCAGATCTGTTATAACTCGTATCAATACTCACTAAAACAAACAAATCCGTTCCAGACCCAATATCATAACGGGTTTTGACCCCTAACTCGTAAACCAAACGACTCAACAATTACTTCTTTTAACCCGTTTCTTAACACACGAGAATGATGATAACATTAATCAAAACGTTGATGATAACATTAATCAAAACGTTTTAATTCGTATTTTATCCATGAAAACAATATAACTCGTTTCATAACTGGATTTAAATAAAAATAAAAATGTTAAGGTCGTTTGTTTGTCATCTTACCAACAAACGAGAAGGGAGGAAGAGATGAGAGGAGTGGCGGTGGTGACGATGGTGGCAGTGACGGTCAAGACCCACCAAAACTCTTTGAATCCTTCGATCTAAACTCGTTCTTTTGGGATTACACCAACGAGCGTGACTCGGTATTCTTACCTAATTCTTGCTCGATCTATACGTGGGAGGTGATTAAGAATGATGGTGGTGGCGCGTTGTGGATGAGATGGCGGCGGTGAGGATTTTTAAGGGCGCGTGTGGTATGGTAGGGTGTAGAGGATATCACAAGGGTCATTTTGGTGGTGGCGATGTAACGAGAGGAGTGGCGGTGAGGGCGTATGGTCGTCGCCGGAAAGTGGCCGGAAAAGGGGAGAGGGGGAGAGAGAGTAGAGGGCGTCTGAAAGTGAGGAAAAAATGGACCCTAAATGGGTTATAAAATATAACTGCTATTGATTGTTGCCAGCTTTTTAGGGTTAATATGAAATTCCGTATATACCCTTTCTTCAATTGCATAATTTACCCTACAATTTTAATTTATTACTTTTATGCCACCATCATTTATAGCCATTGATCAAATAATAGATGGCTTAGATCGGTTCTCGCAGTTCTGTACCTTTTTTTGGTTCTGAAAATAACCCTACACTATATATATATATATATATATATATATATATATATATATATATATATATATATATATATATATATATATATATATATATATATATATATATATGTTGAAAATGTATGTCAAAATTATGATTATGAAGTGTTTAATACAAAACTAAATACACAAACTTGAAGTTTTTTAGCTGATCCTACGTAAGGTCAGGATCGTTTTTGCTTTGTAGTATCTCTGTAATATCGCAAAATCGTAAAATTTTTAGATTATGATCAAGATCTTAACAACCATAATGCCTAAGACAAATTCCATCCAAGTTCATGTAATATATCTAACGATGTTGTACTTAAATTACTCACAAATAGAAGCTTTTCCTTAAGCTTACGATTTAGGCATAAATCTATTTTATACTTTCTAAGGAGCATTTTAATTAATACTTCAATAAGTAAGTTAAGTGTTTGATAATCTTATTGAATTACAAAATTACAATAAGCTAATAGGCATGCATATTTGATAAGTTTAGCTAACCGTATATTTATTAAACAATTATAAGTGTTACTTGAAAAATGTACAAACTAATATTTCAAAAATCTTTGTTTGAATTTTAATAAGTTAGAGGTTGCAAGCATAATTGTTCAAATAAGTAGATTTTATCTTCTTCTAATATGTTTGTAGCATATTTTGTACTTATTATTTTCTCTAGTTATTTCTTATTTTGTAGTCAATAAGTTGAGGGGCTCATTCTGGACAAAGGAAAGTTGATATTAGCTGATGTGAAGAATGGACAACTTATTGAAGAGACATTAAAGATCAAGGACCAAAGATAAACATATTTGGCTATATATTGAAGACCCTCTGCTAAGGTTTTATAACTTTTCACACATACGCTTTCTCTCTCAAAGCACTTTGTCTCTCAACTCTTTCAGTCTTGTTATTGATCATCTTGATCTGTCTTTTCATTCTGTAATCGTTTGGTTATTATCTCATTGATAATGATCTGATCTTGTAATCGTTTGGATATTGTTAGTTGGTAATCTATGCCAACTATTGTGATTTACTTTTGATTAAAGATATGGTTAAGGTTGTAGTTATATCTTTGATACCATTGTACATGGTATCAGAGCCTTAGGTTGTTGATTATTATCGATTCGATTTTCTAGGATTTCTAGAAATGTGGGGATTTTGGTTTCTTGATCCTTCCGGTGGTAATTGATTGTGTTCTGGGACATCTGTGGTGCTTAATTTGGCAGATCTAGTATATTTGAGCTTTAATTGGAAAAATTAGGGTTTACTCTTGAAACCCTAATTTTTTCTAATTTGGGGGTATTGGTCAAGGAGTTTTATATCGATCATAATCAGCCCTAGACTAAGTGAATCTAGGGTGATTGGTTCTTGGTTATTTCCACTGCTTATTGCACTGTAAGTCTCTTTCATTAAGATTGACAGTATTTGAGTTGTGTGGATGCAAACGGGTAAACTAAAATCTTGATCTGCCACCATCTGAGTGGTATGAATACCTGCTCTTGTTTACCCCAGTCCACAGGCTTGATACTTGTTGTATCTTAGGTGTGAGCTTTACTTTCTGTCTTTATTATTCAGTTTTTTATTTTTCTGCATTAGTTTGGAGGAGGATAGGTTAAGGGATTGTTGGAGTTGTTGAGTATTGGTGATTATTTGTGATTGTAGTTGTTTGGTGATTTCTGTTTGTCTTATCTGTTTTCTTGATTCTTGTCTTATTTGTTTATTTGCTTTAGTTTGCTTTCTTGATTCTTGTTGTTAGTTTGTTCTTATCTGTGTTTTTATAATGGCTGGTGATGATGTTACTGACCTTAATAAAGATAAAAATAAAGATAAAGAAATTGATATGGGTTCATCTTCTGAATTGAAACTTTCTTTTGGTGATTCTCTTTATTTACATCCTAATGATACTAGTAGCACTCCTATTATATCTGTCAAACTTACTGGAACTGAAAATTATAAAATAAGGAGTATTGCTATTACATTTGCTTTAAGGAATCATAACAAACTTGGATTTATAGATGGATCCTGTAAAAGAGATAATACTAATCATGGTCTTGTTAATCCATGGGACACTTGTAATTCTGTTGTTGTTACTTGGATCTTAAATTCTTTGAGTCCTGAGCTGTTTGACGGTGCTATATATATTCTAAAACTGCTTTTGAGATGTGGAATGAATTAAAAGATACTTATGATAAAGTTGATGGTTCTACAGTCTTTAACATACATAAAAACATAAACTCTCTAAATCAAAATGGGTCCTCTCTTGCTGATTATTACAATTATCTGAATCCTCTATGGAAACAATTTGATTCAATGATCAGTCTTCCTGCATGTACTTGTGATGATGCAAAATATTTTGAAAAACATAATCAGCTGATCAAGTTAATGCAGTTTCTTATGGGTCTTGATGACACCTATGTATCTATCAGAAGTAATATTTTAACCGGAGATCCTTTGCCTAATGTTAAAACTGCTTTTTCTATTGTCTCGGGGGAAGAATCCCATAGGAATTATTCCTCTGGGACAAGTTCTGTTAAACCAAATGTTTCTGCTTTTGCATCAAAATTTGTTGATAACAAGGAAAGGTTTAACAATAATAACAATAACTATAAAGGTTCAAGTTCAACTTTTGGTAATAATTCTAACAACAGAGGACCTAATCCAAACTTAAAATGCACTAGTTGTAATAAAATTGGTCATACTGTTGATAGATGTTATGAACTTGTTGGTTATCCTTCTGGTTATGTTAAGAGGAACTTTAATGCTAGTGCTAAGCCTTTTACCAGTAACAATGCTTCTGCTGATGTTAATAATGTTTATCATGCTACTGATAATAGAACTAGCAACTCTCCTGTCTCTTTGTCTAATGAACAGCTGGTCAGACATATGAGTCTTCTTAATGACAATTTTGTGTCTTCTGCTAATGCCAATATGGCAGGTAAATGTCTTTCAGGATATTTTTTTAATGGAAGTGTAAAATTCAATATGAATTTCAAAAAAATACTTTAATGGAAATACAAACTTTTTAATTGGAAATATCAGTCTTGGTTGGATTGTTGATTCTGGAGGAAACCAACATATGACTGTGTCTGCAAAATTCTTAATAAATGTTATTGATATTTCCAATATTGGTCTCACAGTTGGTCATCCAAATGGTACTCAAGCATTAATTACTAAAATTGGTGATTGAAAATCAATAATGACATTACCTTGTATGATGTTTTAGTTGTACCTGTGTAAACTGTCAGTCTATTATCTGTTCATAAGATTGCTAGAGACAGCAAGTTGTTTGTTGGTTTTGATGAATCTAAGTTCTATATTCAGGATTTACGAACAAAACGGACTGTGGGGATTGGTAATCAATGCAATGGTTTGTACATGTTTGATGTTGATTCTGCATGTAAGATTGTTTCTAATAATTATATTTCTTCTTGCTATGTGTCTAGAACTCTTTGGCATCAAAGATGTTAGGTCACCATTTCATAACATACAATCATATATTCTAGAGAGAGAAAGAGAGAAAGAGAGTAGAGAGAGAAAGTTGAAGGAACTTATGTAAATGATAATTAATTTTAAATGACAAAAGAACCAATCACCTTCTTATTAATGAGAGGGGTATATATATAGTCTTACAATATTAGGGTAACGCCCCTAAGTATGTTTCTAGAACCTTTGCCACGGTCCATGGGCTTACTTCATGGATCAGGCCTTAACTAAACATATAAGCCTTATAATTAAGCAACCTATTACAAAACTTAATTACCGACACTTGATATAAGTTAAACGTGTTCCCAACAATCTCCCCCTAAGGGTTGGTCATCAAAGGTTGCTTGACGTCTTCTTTGCTTCTTTGGCTTTGATGTCTTTAGTATCTTTGTTCTCTGTTCATGTTCTTTGTGATGTGATAATGTTGTGATCTGCCTTTTATCAACGTCTTTAACTCCGGTGTCTTTAAGTCTTTTCCACCATGCTCATACTTCTTTTGACTTTGATCTTTGTACATCATATGATTCTCATTCTTTAGCTTCGATCATTAACTTATGAACTTTTGCTTTGATCTTTGATGAGAAGTGTATTTTAAATTTGAATGATATTCTGATGTTGGTATGAGCATGTGGAGATGGAGTGTCGTTGATGATAATGGTGGTAGTAATGGTCTCAGCTGGAACTCCGGTTCTCCATATGTACCTGCACGAAAACAGTTAGCAATAAAGTTTTCAGCACTTACAGGTTCGGACTTCGAGATCATTATCAGCATAGTGTGAAAACTTTCTCTAATCCTTACAAAGGCTGTTCCTAAACCGGATACCCCCGATAGGGCTTACAAAGATATATCGAAGTATATCAACGATTCAGGGTGAGCCGCTGAAGTATACCGAAGCATCACTCCATGACTGTAGACCGTTTGAAACCACCGCGAACACTAAGCGTAACCCACAAGGGATTACCGAAGTGACCTGCTGTCAGGGCTGTTTGATGTTAATCCTGGTAGAATTTCCATTCAATCACAGAGAATTACATGTGTAAATCCTATCATAAATGTTCTTGGCAGATTGCTAGGATCTGCGTAGGACTCTTAAATTTACAACTTGTATTCTTAGTGTTGAATAGCAAGTGTAGAAAAGTTTAAGTGTTCCTGAGAGATCTTTTGATGAATCTCATGGCTTTAGACTCGATTAGTGCGTTTTGATTTTAGTAGTCAGAGACTGGAGCGGTGTCTCCTATTTCAATATCAACACAACTCAGAATGAGTGGTCGATAGATTATGCAGGGTTCCTCGTGAGAAATGAAACAAGTCCTTTTGAGAGAACTTGAGTTTCTAGAAGGTTAGGTGCAGTGTGTCACTAGGTCCTTGACGTCTTGTCTTCCATATCGGTGTCACCTTAGTGACACTCAGTAGCATATGAATTGAACCCGGTTTCTGACCTAAGTTGAACTTTTGGAGGGCTATTTCTTTTCACCCTTTTCTTTACTTTTCTTTTTAATTCTTCAACTCCTTCTTTCTCATTTCATTTCTTTATTCCTTTTTCATAATACCTAAGGACTTCTAAATCTATCTATGGGTATTGTCCTTGGGTAGATCCCTCCGGCTCTGGCGGATCATTGGACAAGAAAACTAACCTTAATCACCTTATAACTCCATGACTATCCTAGGTTGTTTCACAGTCGATCACATGCCATAAAACCTTTAATGAAAATCTCTCAAAGTGTTTATGATTATTAAAACATATTTTGTTAACATTTTGAGAGTTTTGTACATTTTAGAAATACTCCCCCTTCACATGTGCTCATGAGTTTTAAGATAAATCTGCACATGTTGGGTAGAGTTCGCATTTTTTGAATTGATCAACTTTCAGTGAACAAGACCGAATACACGCTTACATCACTAGTTAGACTAGCTTGAAGTTATTACCCGGCCTGGTCAAGTCCACAGAAAGTTTCTCAAAATAGTACACTCTACTTAGACATGTCCTGATGGACAAGTCCTTTCGATTACTGTAGGGATCTAAGATTCATAACACAAACACAAGATTGATGCTAGATCTAATTAAAGAGAGAGATATGAAGAAGATGGGAACTTTTAGAGAGAGAGAGAGAGTGGAGAGAAAATGTGAGAATTAGATTAGTGAGTAAGAAAAGCTCCAACCCTCTCCCTAGTGGAGAGGGGTATTTATAGTTCCTAATATTGGTGCCCCTAGTGGGCTGTGGAGTGAGCTGATAGTGGGTAAAGACCCGACCCACTCCACAAATATAAATACGACTAAGCTAATAATACCAATACTACTAGTAATAATAATAAGCCTACGAGCTATGTAAATGCTAAATAGATACTCGGGGTGACCGAACCTTCATCTGAATATTTATATTCCTAACAATCTCCCCCTAAGGGAGGTCACCCCAGAAATAATATTTCAAATTCTAGCATTCTATCATTTGATCTTGACTTCATAGCTCGTAGTCTTCGATTCTTCAACGTCTTGTATCTTTGTGCCTTTAGCAGTGATCTTTTGATGACTGTTCTTCTATCTTGGATGATCTTTGAGTATTCTTCGAATTTATCATCCAACATTTGTCTCCAAGTCATCTTTCAGCAGTATGTCTCCATGTGATGTGTAAATCTTTGAGCCGACATGCTCACACTGTTTAGTGTCATGATCTTTCAGCATCAGAATTTGCAGAAGCGATGTTGAAGAACTTTTAGGATATCATGACTTCTTTGTGAATACGATGATGATATGGTGTGATCATGTGGTGATGGATTGGCATCTTTTCTGCAATCAGCTACAACCACAATCAGCTGCAACATCAATCAGCTACAACCGCAAACAGCTGCAACAGCAATCAGCTACAATCCCCAGATGTTCCTGCATACGACAGTTAGCAATAAAACGTCCGGTACTTACAGGTTCGGACTTCGAGATTGTTAACAACATAGTGTAAAAACTCTCTCTAATCCTTACCAAGATCGTTCCTAAATCGAAAACCCACAGAGGGTTTTAAAGATTTACCGTAGCAAATCAACGATTAGGTGAGTCGCTGGAGATCACTCCACGAATGTAGACCGTTTGAAACCGCCGCGATCACTAAGCGTAATCCACAAGGAATTACCGAAGTGACCTGCTTTCAGGGCTGCTTGATGTTGACCCTGGCAGGAATTTCCATTCACTCATTGAGAATTACATTTGTAAATTCTCTCATAAATGTTCTGGCAGATTGCTAAGATCTGCGTAGGACTCATAGTTTACAACTGGTGTCCTTAATGTTGAACAACCAGTGTAGAAAATAATACGTGTTCCTATGAGATCTTATTGTGCATCTCGTGGCTCTAGACTCGATAGTGCATTTTGATTTAGTGAGCGGAGGCTGGAGAGAACTGCCACCTTTTCAATATCATCTAACTCGGAGTGAGAGAGACGATAGAAATGTATTGAACTCCGTGACAATTGAAACAAGAATCCTTTAAGGGACCTTGAGTGGCTAGGGAGGGTTGTGCAGCGTATCACAGGGTCCATGATACTTTGTCTTCAATGTCAGCAATCAACTAAGTGATTCTGACAGCATATGTATTGACCCGGTTTCTGCCTAAAGTGTAAGGAGGGCTTCTTTCTTTTCACCCTTTATCTTTACATTTCTTTTTTATTCATCAACCCCTTCAGTGCTAACCGAGACTTCATAACTAGAACCTTGTTGGGTTTGTTCCAGAACTAGCTCCATCTCAGTCGGCACTCTTCCCTTACTCACTTTTCTCCTTTTTAATCATACCTAAGGACTTCTACACTAACTAGTGGATTGTCCCTGGGTATATCCCTCCGGCTCTGGCGGGATCGTGGGAACTTGTACCTAACCTTACTGATGCGTGGTTTTGCGACCTTACAACAAGTTTTACCTCTCGAGGGATCTCAAGAGGCTTGCAATCCCCACCAGGCAGTGTACCTGACCGATGTAGTATAGTGTAGTGGCAAGTACCGGGGGATTGATCGTTCTCTAGGGGAATAGTGTCGTTAGGATTGAAAAACTACTCTAATAGGTCTAAGGGTGAGGGAAGATTCTTTTTGTATTTTTATATTTTTTTGTAAAAGCAAGTAAAATCTCGGTTTTGAAGGAGTGGGCGGAATTAGTTGCTAGTCAACTAACCCAAATAACTACAATTGCAAATAAAATAAAATAAAATAACTGAAAATAAAAAGGTGGTGGAACTTATATGGAGAGAAATGTGTTTACTTAGATTTCCTTACTCCCTAACTATCTTTTACCGGTTGATTAGTGTGTATTAATTGCGTGGATGACGGGTGTATTCCTTAATACCAATCGTGGGGTGGCGTACGTACTTCCCCAACTCTACAAGCTCCTACTTCACTCCTATGTCGAGCCGGCTAAGAAGCTCCTAACATGGGATCACTAGAATTCGTTCATGCATTAAATACAACCATAAAAACCTTTAGTACGCATTGGTTCATGTTTCTTAATACGTTCAAGCAAGTTACCGTATAGGAGGTTAGCCAGTTTTCTTAAGCCTAACATCGATAAACATTCATCCAATACAATTAATAACACACCAACAACCAATAATCAATAGTTAGGTTTCATTAGATCTAAGCAAACACAAGATAAATCTAGCCTAGCATGTTAATTAAAAGACAAGAACAAGATATAATCAAACAACACATAGACATATTGAATGATTAATTGATAACTTATCTTCAATTGAACATGGGAGATCCAAGGGTATAAAACCCTTAAAAATGGCAGAAAATTCGTCTTAGGGTTTCTCCTCACAAAGTTGCACACAATGAATAAAAATTGCAAAACTATATATAGAATTTAGGGGCTGACGGCGTCACGTTGTAGGAGTTGACGCCGTCACCTCGCCGCGGCTAGGGTTCCCGGATGGTCTTCCTGACGCCGTCCCTCTTTAATCCTCCAAAATCCACTCTGGCGCGTCAAGTGTTGACGCCGTCACAATTGTGCTTGACGCCGTCTCTCTTTAACTTAAACCATGACAGCCTTGATCACCTTAAAGGGTGACGCCGTCAGATTTCCTTTGTAAAACTTTCTGGCGCGTCACGTGTATTTGTCATATCCACCTCTTTTGCCAAGCCGTGACGCCGTCAGGAGCAATCCTTGATGCCGTCACGTGTACTTTTCCAGCAGCTTGGGCATTTTGTCGAATTCTTCACTTTTATGCTCCAAAAACGTCCAAAATGCTTCCTTTTCCAGATTTCTTCTCCAAAGTACCTAAAATGACAAAAGGAACGATTTAGGGCAATATTTGATCAAATAAATACGATTTAGGGCTTAAATGACCCCCTAAAAGCGGTACACTTTTCGCTTCATCACTTACCATCCTTATAACTCCAATATGTTAAGTAAAATGGTCGGTCTTAGGTGTTCTTCTACAATTGCCATTAACCAAATCCTTGAAAAATCTCTCAAAGTGTTCATGATTATGAAACACATTTTGCTAACACTTTGAGAGTTTTATATTTTTCAAATGCTCCCCCTTAACATGTGCTCGAATGATTGTTTTATAAATTTGCACATGTTAGGTAGAGCTTGCACTTTTTGAATTGATCCACTTTCAGTGAACATGACCGATTCGAGACACGCTTACATCACTAGTTAGACTAGCTTAAAATTATTACCCGGCCTGGTCAAGTCCACAGCAAGTTTCTCGAAATAGTACACTCTGCTCAGACACATCCTTTTCGAGACACGCTTACATCACTGGTTAGACCAGCTTGAAATTATTACCCGGCAAGGATATGTCCTTTCGATTGATGATAGTTTTGTTTCGTCAATTCTTTTGTGAAGTCTGAGCCGTGCTCACATAAGATGCCAAATCTTTTTTGTCTATTTGCTCCCCCTCAATATGTGCATCGATATACAAAAGAGTTTAGCACATATGGGAGAGCTCACACTTAAGTCCAAAACATCACATTTTATCAGATTTCATATTTAAATCACATTCTCTCCCCCGATCAAAAATTTCAAACCTTTTGAGATTTGTGATCCCAATTGATTTAAATAAGTTAGAAAATGTGGGAGACAATGTGGTCAGGTTTAACATGTATTCTGATAATGGAACATACTATGCTCCCCCTTAATCTAAGAGGGAGATTCACTTCTTCTTATTTTGCACAAAGTGATTGTTATGACACAAATGATATTGACCTTTTTGCGCAGACGATGTGATCATCCGCTTCTCTGAGGGAGTCATTGGTCAACATCAATTATCCATCCACCAACAAGAACGTCCAAGTATTGTAGATCCCCACTTGGCGAGATCAGAATAAATATTGCCTTGTTTCACTGAAGGTGGTGGTGGTGATGACAGTGTTGTTGTTGTTGTTGCCGATGTTGTTGTTGTGGTGAATTCTGAGCCAATCAATAGAGTTTGAACGTCTGATCAAATGGTTAGAGCGGGAACTGGCACATTCATTTTGGCTATGGAATCTGCATAAGAATATCAACACAGATATACATACATACATATACACTATTCCTTAATAGCTACCCCATAGCAGCTTGCCACATTATAATACCAAGTTCATCTTATAATCAAACCACAATCAGGAAATACGTCAAACCACTATCTAGCATGAAGAGCAATTAGCAATCATGAACATGGCAATTCACACAGATTTCAATATTCAATTCAGGATCTTAGGAACATGATTCTATCATGATAGCTATATACCTAAGCGAATCCTGAGAACATATGCACAATATCAACAACACTTAAGCAGCAATCGACTAACAAAAGTCAAACAACCTTTGAAACTCATTCATTCAGATCATACAAATGCCAGTGGAGTATTCAAGAACATCAAACACAATTGGTTTTCTAACTTCTTTTAGGTTTTGAGTCTTAAAGTATTTAGGGGATTAAACGAGGATTCCAAAGTAACACAAATGAACCTTCTAGTTATATGAAGCTAGGATACTATAAGCAAAGTGCACATAATGTCCTAAACTTTCTAGCAACTAATATATTTGGCCATTTGATATAAAGTTTAGCAATTTCCTCTTCAACTAATACCCCATTAACTACAAAACCTTTTCTAAGAGTTATGAATTAATCAAGAAACCCGTTTGATGATATAAAATTTGAATTTACTCTCCCCCTCAATCAATGACCCTTATTCTAGTTAAAGATTTGTAGTCGTTGATTGAGTGACAAATTTTATGCATAATCCAAGAGTAAAAGAATTTCAGGCAACACATAATCACCAAGTGTCTCACAAATAATTTTCAGAAGAATCATTAAATGAAAACTATTTGTATGCAAAGAAGACTTCTCTTCTTTTACAAGAAATGATGCACTGAAACGTACATCAGATCGAAGAAACATGGATATAAAGTAATCCATGCCCAGGTGAACATCACCCAGTTGGAGGAACAGCCGTCTTTTTTTGGCGACGTGCTTTCCCCATTTTGAAGCACGGGTTGCTATCTGAAGTAATAGCAAGCCATTTAGACATGTTTTAACAATCCATTTTAACTTTTGCTCGAGCTTCATTTAAAGACCCGTGCCATTATTGAATGACATTTCCTAGTCCGTAAATGTTATCGATAAACAGAAGACATGCCTAAGTGAAACTATTTTTGGTATTTTCTATTTTTCAATTTTTATGGTTTTTCTGGTTTTACATTTCTCTATTTACAATTTGCAGGTTTTCTATATATCTATTTACAAATTGGTATAAGATATGAACAAAAATGTATGAAGCAAATATATACAAGGATACGAAACAAAACCATTACTCCTCAGCATCCTGAATCTTCTCCGCTGCCATCACTTGACTTGCTGAAGAGCAATGTGAGCACTTTTAACTAGGGATTAATTCTGGCTTTTCACTCTCCCCTAATTAGTACTCTCCCCCAATCTGACAACCTTTCTGATGAACACCCATAATAGAAAGAAGACTTTGGATGAACACCCATAATATGAAGAAGTCTTTTGATAACCAAATGCATGCCGTCTTTAGTCTTCTAACACATAGCAGAGAATGTAGAGTAGACAGTAGACTCGACCTTCTTCAAGATTGCCCAATATGGAGGAACAGAATACCAACCATCTTCATCTCACCAAATGCCTTCCAGTAACCTTATATATAACCCATCAGCCCGCAGCATACACATGAGATGATAACACACAACAGAGAATGTAGAATAGACTGACGACTCGACCTTCTTCTGTCTTTAGTATAACACCAAAGTAACAAGTTAAACCACTGATCATCTATAGTATGTATCCATCCTTGGATATTAAGCCCTGATCACGTGAACCTGTTGTGCGTCCTTGATGTACACATTCTCTCTCCCCTGATTGTTACGATTAATCAGCCCATGACATAACAGTGAAACGTTAATACCAAGGTAACAAGTTAAACCACTGATCATCTCTGCGGTTATCAACACCGGAATAAATGATAAAGCCCGATCACATGAACCTGTTGTGCGTCCTTGGTGTACACATTTCTCTCCCCCATGATGGTTACAATTAATCGGAATCATCATCATGATGTGTACATGCAGCGTAATGATGTGTACATGAAGCATTGACTAGAAACCCTTTGTTGCTGGTTGTACCAACCCATGAGACAATATCGATTAGCATTCCATGACCATGTTCTTCAACACCTTGATAGACGGAGGAAGATGTAGTGTTGGAGAACCATGGTTTGCACGACTCCTGAACTGACGTATTCAGGAGTCGTATGACCATTTCTCAATCATCAATCAACATATAGAATATTCACCCTTCCCCCCGCCCCCCTCAAAAATTGCATATGCCTGCCAACTGCAATTTTTGATGATTGAACGTGTGAATATGAATACCATCATTGGTGAGTAGCTCCACTTGAAGGTTCTTGAAGACTGACATGTTGTTTATTCACCCTTTCCCCCCTGAAAAATTGCATATGCCTGTCAACTGCAATTTTTGGTTGAATACGTGAATAAAATTATACTCCAATATGCGCCGATCCACTTGAAGACTGAATAAGCACGGAAAGAGCATAAAACTTGTTGATGAGAATGGACATAAATAAGAAGATTCCTCTTCTTTTGAAGATAAAGTGCACTCAAGCGTACACTTTTCTTTTCTTTGAAGAACGAGGCCTGAACTGATGTGTACAGACGTCATAATGATGAAGAGCGAGGCCTGCACTGATGTGTACAGACGTCATAGACAATGATGTTCATCAAGCGTGAATTGCCTGAACCCCTACATCATGAGATATCACTCCTTTTGGCACCCAAACCCTGAGTCTTTCCTTACTATGGGTGAATGATGTACCTGCATTTAAGTAAGGACTACCTGCATTGACATTAAGAGTTTGTTTGCATTTATGTGGGTTAGTGATATCAGCATTTAGACCTTGTGGGGTTTCACTATCAACCTTGGTTTCGCACTTAGTGAACATCTTTCGAATAGGTATCCATCTAAGACCCACAATCTTAAAAATTCTACCCGTTGGGATCCACCTAAGGCATGATCTAGGAGTGTTTGGCTTCTCATGTACAGTGGAAGACTTGTTTAGAGGAGACCTTTGTCCTACAGCAATCTGCCTACCAGGTTTCTGAGTATGACTCTTTGGTTCTACGGGCTTGTTGTTGTTTCTAGTCTTAGAGGATTGAACCTTAGCGCGAGCATTCACTTCCTTCAGGAGTTTAGTAATACAATCATCATGATTTGCCTTAAAAACACATTTCTGACAAGTTGAGCAAACAAAATGTTTGAAGTCAGAGAAAGATCTAGGTTTCTTAGAGTGATCTGCTATGGGAATCGCATTAGTTGACACGCAAATACTCTTAAGAATAGGCAAATTCCTAGTCTTTTCATGTGTGTTTTTCTTAGCTTCCACTAGGTTTTGATTCTGAACAATGTATTTAAGTCTAACATGTTCCTTTGGTGTCACAAGTGGCACGCGTGTTGAACTAATCCTAGAAGAAATAGATGCACTCATGTGATGTGGTTTAGCAACAGCATATTCCATAAACTCATGTGATGTGGTTTAGCAACAGCATATTCCTTTCCCAGATCTAACATATACTACTCCAAATGGTCTGTTGATGAACGTGTATGGTTTTCTTTCTATAATTCCCGGAGGTCTGAGATCAGGTTTGATGAGGTTGAGCTTCTTCTGGTAACTTTCAACACCTAAGTGAGCATCTTCGACTCTTGTCATGATTACAGTTCTTCAAATGTATAGAAGGATTGAGTTGATGATGTCGTATTGAATGCTGCCAGGGAGATGCTCGAGTTTACCTTGTATCTTTAGCAAGTACATATCTTCGATATCATTGAGATTCAACCGAGGGTGGTCTACTTCACTGAACGAGTACTTCTTGTCATCATGACGTCTAACCGTGATCTTTGTCAGAAAGTTATACCCATATCTTGATTCTATTTCAGCACTCTTGATGGAAAGAATTTTATGCTTGTAGTTTACCTTGTGTTTAGAAGTAAACGTCAGATTCCATTTGTAAAACCATTTGCGCATCTCTGGCTAGTGGAAAATTCCTAAAACTGCTTCATCATTGTAGTCAGCAATTGAGGTTCTGAACAAGTCACCGATTTGTTCTTCGAGACCTTCTTGTGCGTATGTAGCAGCTTTGAACTTGGTAAGAGATGTAGCATAACGTTTATCTGGATGAGTGTTACTGTACATCAAATACTCCAAATCATGATTGAAGAAATATGGCTTTGGTATCTTGGGATTGTGAGCTTAGTGGTAATGGTTGAGAATAGTCACGAAACTTGAATGTGTCAGGTTGATGTGCGGGTAATGTAATATCCCAATTTACATTCTCTTATAAGGCTCTAGCAACTTGTTCGAGATTGTATTCAAATTCCAGTTGAGAAAGTGAGAGAAGTCTTGAACTGTGAGAAACCTGCCTTTTGAATGTTGACGATGTCGGACAGTTGTAACTTCTGAATCTTCATTACTTGCTTTACTTTCTTTGTGAAATCTACAACTGATCCCTTAGCAGGAACTTCTGTTTCTAGAATATCAGGATAAGTAGTATGTGTTAAATTACACATACCTTTTACCTAATAAAACGGAGTTAAATGACCAAAAACTAATCAAATATGCCAAATATATTGTGTTTTTGTGTTTATGCATGTGCAGGTACATATATAATGAAAAAGGACAAAAATCAAGGAAAAACCGACTAAACGGGCACGAGAATGAAAAGAGTATTAAAGAGCCGAGGCTGGGGAAGAGTTTCCACTTTTGGATCACAATTATACCCAAGTTTTCAAAACCAACCCTCAAAGCCAAATCACATTTCACCTTAAAGTCCCAAATTGTTTTGCAAAGTTAGTCTTTGTTTTGCAACATTGATCCTTTAACCATAACTTTTGTTAACTCTTATATACTACATAACCAGATCAATAACAAATAATAAACCCAATCACAAAAACAATCCACCAAGCCCAATAACCGACCAGCCCACTTTCCCCAACCCGTATCCAACAACCAAACCCGACTACACCCTTTTAATAACACTCGATCAAATAGTCAACCCAAACAAATTAACCCGCCTTTTTCCCCTATTACTGTTCACCGTCCCCAACATTCTTTACCCTACTCCCTCTTTTCACCCGTACACTTATACACCTTCTAGAAAACCTGACAAGGCTGACAACAAGGAATGCCACGCTGGCAGATTGAAGCAATTTGATTGGTTTAAACACATGGGCACGCAATCCAATGGCTGTGATGATTGCTTATGATTGAAGCATAATTGAAGGGTCAAGATCAAGCATTCAGAAAGCTCCTTGGAAACCCTAATTCCCCTCTCCTCAGGCTATAAATAGAAGGCTTCTCACAAGATCACAAGCTGTCCAATTTTTTAGAGAAATTGTGTCCATTTTACTTTCATTGTCTATTTACTACTTTTCATTAGTTATAGCTTTTAAATTTAGTTGTAATTTCCTTTCAGTATTGTAATTTACTCTTTTATTAATGCAATTTAAGTTTTTATTTAAATACCTTGTCGTTTTTACATTTTTAAGCACCTATTTGGTTCAAAAGTAGTTCATAAGCTTTCATTACTGTTCTCACAAGCTCATTTAAGCTTGTTATAGCTTTTGTGAAACTTAATTGCTTTTAAATCTGTTTTAATCTCAAAAATTCAAAAAAGTAAAAAAAGTCAAAGTAGAAAGTCAAATAAGCTTTTGGATGATAAGCCAGTAAGGGAAGGGCTTATTGCTGTCACTAGCTTGTCTTTTGACAAGCTAGAGCTAGTTGAGTAGCTCCGCGAGCATATTTTGCCCTGTTTGTGCAAGGGCTTTTGTAAGTTTCCATTTAAATTCAAGTCTTGCTTATTTACTGCTTATTCTGCTTATATTAGTGCTTATTTGTTTAATTCATGTCTTTTCTAGCTTATTACTTCTGTTTATTGCTTTGGTGTTAGCTTGTAGCTCTCTTGTTTACATTTTTGTTTAAAAAGTAATAAAATCCAAAAAAATATAGCATATCTAGTTAAACTTATTTCTAATGCTTATTTATAATTGAATTTTGTTTTTTATGTGTTTTTAAACTTAGTTGATAATCTGTCTTTCCGAATTTAAACTTAAATTGGTCTTTTCCTTTATAAATTTCAAAACAGTCAAAATAAGAGGGTGTTTGGCATTAGGATTTTTTTAAGTGTTTTGGTCAATTTTATTTCACTAAGTCAATTTATGTAAGCTTAATTTGAGTTTTATAAGTAGTATTTGAGTCCTTTTCAGTATTTTCATCTAGTTTAGCAAGTTTTCTAGTAATTTCCAAAGTTTCATGAATTTAAACCATTTTAAACAGCTTTGTTTTGATTTCTTAGCTTAAGGTCTATTTAGTTGTTATTTGTTGATATAAATAATGCCTAAACACGTTATTAATATTTTTCGATATCTCTACGTTTTGATAATCACAAAATGTAAAATCATTAATCGGAAAATTATGACGTAAACAAGTATTTAGTTGTAAATATCTATTTCTACAACTCAAATCACTTAAGGTATGAATGAACTAATGCTTAATGCATTATATGATCAAAGGAACATTTTCTTAATAACTAGATTTTTTATAAAACATCAAAAACATTTTATATATTTTTGAAAAACATTTTTGGTATTAAATAAAAATGTTTAATCTTTTATAAAAATATGAATTCAAATTTTTAACCAAAATCAGTTAAAATGTTCCAGAAAAACCTTCCCCACAAAAGGACAAAATTGGCTAACGGCCAGTAGGGGCGGCCCCCTTAATTTTGCTAGGCGGCCCCCTTAATTATTAAGGGGACCGCCCCCTATTTAAGGGGACCGCCCCCGCTCCAGTAGACCTCCAGCTGTCCAATTTTTCTCCTATAAATACCAGCCTTCTCCTGGACTTTTACTCACCTTTTGCACCCCAAACTTTCTGATCTAAATCTTGTAAATACTTTCTAATAATCCTTTGATCATATAATCTTAAGCTTTGGTTTCCAAGTGATCCAAGCTTCCATCATTCAAGTGCAAAAGAAGAATACTTCTATCAATCAAGATTAGAAGTATTACAACTTAGTATCTTCTTGTTACTTAAGTTGTTAGTTTAACAAAGTTTGTAAATCATTCATTCATTTGTGTAAGGTGTGTATAGTAGATTTGTGTTGTATGTAAGTAGTGAAGAAATTGTATAAGTAGTTGTGGTATAGAAGTTGTGAAGACATAGTGTAGAAGTTGTGAAGCCGCGGAGTAGAAGTCGTGAAGCCGTAGCTTTGAAGTCGTGAAGTCCTAGTGTAGAAGTTGTGAAGCCGCGGAGTAGAAGTCGTGAAGCCGTAGCTTTGAAGTCGTGAAGTCCTAGTGTTGAAGTTGTGAAGCCATAGCATTGAAGTCTTAGTCGTGAAGTCCTAGAGTAGAAGTCGTGAAGCCGTAGCATAGAGGTTGTGTAGCGGTCGTGTTGAAGTCGTGAAGTCTTAATCGTGAAGACATAGTGTTGAAGTCGTGAAGCCGTAGCATAGAGGTTGTGTAGCGGTCGTGTTGAAGTCGTGAAGCAGTCGTGAAGCCATTGTGAAGTAGTCGTGAATTAGTCGTGAAGAAGTTGTGTTGTGAAGTCGTGAGATTGGTTCTAGCTACGATTAGAACTCGACATTTAGCTTTGTGTCGTTAAGCCGGTGTAAGCCAAAGTCGTGTAAGGTTTTCTCCGCCATAAGGGAGCTTATTGAAGTTGTGAAGAAAACTCTCGAGCTCGGTGCTCGGGGAGTGGAGTAGGGCAAGGAAGGTGTCCTTGTAGCCGAACCACTATAAATCTCTCGTGTCTCGGTTAGATCTTTCCATACCTTATTTACTTCTTTACTTATATCGTCATTACATTCATACACATAGGATTATATAACTGCTAGTATTTATTAGAATCGACTTCACATAAAGATCAATTGAAAACCATCAAGAACCAAAATTACAATCAATTAAAGAAACATATAACTAACAATAAATTTAAGTTAACAACTTGAATCTAAGTGTTTAAAAGAAAAAAAGTTTTATCAAATAATTAAAAGGAACAAGACATAAAACTATTCAACCCCCCTTCTAGTTTTCCACAATTGGTATCAGGAGCCACGTCAATCAAGATTTTTAAAATATACTGTATTTTAAAACTTGAAACGATCTATGGAATCCGAAAAATATTTAGAAGGGGAATTTTTGCAAACACCACCACTATTTGAAAACTATACTTTTCTTGAATGGAAAAATAAATTTGAAAATTATGTGAAATCAATTGATCTGGATCTTTGGCATGTCATTTCGATTGGTGATTTTCAACCAGCAAAAACAAATTTTGAAAGTCAAACAAAACCGGATTTTGAAACTCAAAATGATATTTGGAAAAATCTCTTAAACATTCATCAAGAAAAATGTCAAGCCAAAGATGAGGATTTTGATCTTGTACATGAATTAGTTATTTTAGAAAAATTAATAGATAAACATTTAGATAAAATAGATACATGTGCTACTAGTTCAAATGTTGTTAATGAAGGTATTAACGACGAAGGCTACATGGATCAACTCCAAAGTGAACTTAATCCAATATCATGGAGTGACACAGACGAAGGAGAAGATCATCATCCGATATGTGACGAATGCAAACTAGATAAAGCTCCAAATAAGGTACAATCCAAAACCGAACATTTTTGCTATGATCCATTCATTTTAGAATTTTCAAAACTAGAAAATGAGTTTAAACATCTTTGCAACATAGATCTAAAAACTATGTCTAAACATAAATCATCAAAAACTTTTGAAAATAATCTTGAAAAAGAAATAATTTTAGAAGATAAAATGTCTAGATTAGAAAGTAATATTGAAATTGATCTAGAATGCAAAATATGTCAAGATTGTAAACTTGAAATTAAAAGATTAAATGAAAGAGCAAAAATATTAGCTAAATTTGAAGAAAGTTCCAAATCTCTTAAATTCTTACTAAGTTGTCAAAAGCCATTCAATGATAAAACCGGTTTAGGATTTAATTCGGATAACTCTTCAACAAGTAAATCAAAACAAATTATAATTAAAAAACCTAGTAGAGAAATTTAGATATAAGGCTATTTACTGTGATTATAATCTATGAATCAAGAAATCCATTGTTTGTTCATCATAACAAACTATCAAGGAATTCTTGTACTTCTTGGTGACATCTTCTCCACGTGCATATAAATGCAATGGATGTCCCCAACTAACCATCTCGGACCCATGAGAATCTGGGTACCAAGTTGTTTTATTTGATTAGGTGATGAACGCAAAATGAAATGTTACTCAATCTTGCGTTAACCTACTCATATTCAAAACACGCGCATGAGGATTTTTTAATCTACAATAATGAGGATGGAACGAAGTGGTACTCATCTATTATTCACTACCTCATATCATGAAGAAATACTGGACCTGAGATAAGTCTTCTTTTTAAACTCTCCTGAGTAGTTACTCCTTGCATATAGTTATGATAATCATTGCCTTAAGATATGCTTAGTTTGATAGGTTGCTATGCCCTCACACTAGTTGTTATATTACTTGTTAATTAGCTAGAAAACCTTAAGTTAATCCTCCTAAGCATTAAATAAAGTGTTCTCTGTTGAACATATAAAATTTAGTCATTACTATCATTTAAATCGCATAATTTGTTGAAAGAGATAGCATGAGACAATAGTCTTGATCAATCAAGCATGAAATTTTTTCAACAAATCCTTTTATAAATGCAAATCTTCATATTTTGGAAAATGATCTTTCAAAAAGATTTTGTCACTTCTCTACTAAACATGTTTTTATCAAAGCCAAAAAGTGTAACAACCTATTTTTATATCCTTATAAAAACACTTTGAAACAAATTCGAATCTACCTTGTTGAAACAATTTTCACAAAACCTTTTTCTCAAACATTGTTGAATAATGCCCAAAAACACTTACTCAAATCATGCTTGATCCAAGTCTAGAAATCCATGCTATCACTAATTTCCCATCACATAGACACTTGTTGGGATTAATTAACTAGCTAATTAATCGTCATAATAATGATAGCATAAATTACTTGGTAATTATATGTTGTTCTTCTTGTTCATATATACATATATGCTTCTTGGTAAATGAGTAGGTTGCATGATAATTAAAATTGCTTAATTGAATGTGCTTAGCATACATGAGTCATTAAATTTTAAATTGCCTCAAAAAGAAGTTGGACTTGCTTGAAACTGAACTCAAAAAACACAACCTTTTTCTACAAATTTCTGCCAAAAACCCATTTTCAGGAATCTGGAAGTCAGCAGATGGGCGGCCCCCTTAAATAACTAGGCGGCCCCCTTAATCATTAAGGGGACCGGCCATCTGGAGATCCGGATTACTGTTTCCTTTTTCAATTTCCAACCTATTTTATTCCATACTTCCCAAAATTCACAAACACATTTTGTCATAAACCACCCACCAAAATTTACCTTCCTAAACCACATCATTCCTTCACTATAAATGCACCTTCCCATCATAAATGCCCATTCACATCATCTACTCAAACATGTCATCCTCCAACTACCCAAAATCAAAACCTTCAAGAGTTGCCAAAATTTCGGTGAGACCAATTTGGAGAAGGAAGCTTGAAACTTGCCATACCCCAACTAATGATGTTGTTCAAACACATAACCAATCATCCACTCCTAACCCTTCATCTCCCTATGATCATTCCCAAAACCTCAATCCAAACCTCATCCACACTCAACCCACCTATTCATCAAAAACACTCACCACTCTTGGAACATCCACTTCATCCACATCACCATCCTCATCCACTCATGATTACCCAAGTTCACAAACATCTCCACCACCAAGAGTGTCACCACCACCTCCTACCAATTCACATGCTACTCCTATGTTGCATGTGCAAACATCCATCCCTCATAACAACAACACTTTACCACCAACACCCTCATCCGAACACTTGAAGTTCATTGAGGAACTCAAGGATGCTCATGAGCTTAGTGCTCTTCTTGCCCTACACCTAGCCCAAAGAAACCTTGATCAACCTCCATCTAGCTCTCCCACATCACCCCACAACCAAAACCAAGTTGAGAAACATGTCAACAATTGTCCTTGTTGCATCTTTCTTCAACAACAAACCATTGCTCTTAATGAGCACTTTACTTGGATTGAGTATCTTCTCACTAGATCCAATCCAATATCCCCAATTGAACAACATCAAAACCTTCATCCATCATGGTCCACTCCAAGCTCTCCACCTCAAATGTCTCCACCATCACCATCCACAACCTCCACACACCCAAACATATACCTTCATTGATTCCATTTACTCACCCTTTCATTTGTCCCTCATTTCAAAAACCACCTTCATTTTCAAGCAAGTCAAATGGATTTCTTAGGCAAATTAGAATTCTCTAACAAATGTATGCTTTAAGCACTATGTATGTTGTAACAATGATTATGTTTGTCACATAATCATTTTTAATTAATGAATGTTTGTTTCTTTCTTTCCTATATATGTTTGCTATGAATGTGTTGTTTCTTTTCTTGTTTAATTAAGATATATGCTTATGACATGCTTATAATATGATTTTAGTAGTTTACATATAACCATTTTTCTTTTTGTTATTACTTAATCATTCTTAATATACATAATCCAAATGGAACTTGCTGCAAAAACACCCTAAAAATGACCTTTTTCTGAAATTTTTCAAATTTGGTCGCCTGGGAAATCACCAGATGGGCGGCCCCCTTAATTCCTTAGGCGGTCCCCTTAATTTTAAGGGGGCCGCCCAGCAATTAAGGGGACCGGCCATCTGGACAGTAAATTTTACTGTTTCCTTTTGCATCTTGTGACCACTTTTACCTAGCCCCAGCTACCATTACCCTTAATGCACGAGCTGGACTTGGAATATTACCACAAAACCTCCACAATTTGCCTAAATCAACCACATTTTCACAATATAAATACCCTCCTTACAATTACCTTTCACCTCATCAACCATCACCTTCATCAAACACCCATTTTCATCCACCATGTTGTCACCAAAATCATCCATCTCTAAGACTCCAAGAAAGCAAAGACTTGTCATCACACCACCAAAACAACTCTTCATTGACCTCACCCAAGATGACATCAAAACTCCATCACCACCACCTCAAAATTCATCCCCAAGTGCACCTAATGCACCATCAAAAACACCCTCTACCCATGGAGCTTCATCTTCCTCCATTCCATCCACTTCATCCATCAATGACTACATCCATACTCACCTAACATCATCACCAAAAATATCATCACCTCCATCCACTCAACTTGCCATTTCCTTATCACCCATTACACCACTTGATTCTCACTTTTCATCTCCACCAAACCCACAACCATTTTTTCCCATACCTTGGCCACTACTTGAAACCCATGGTGACACTTGTCTTTGTTGCATCCATAACCGGACCATAATCTTTGGTCTTAGAGATGAGATATTCTATAGGTTTTCATCACTTGAAAACATACTTACCAACCAACCTCAACCACCACCACCATCATCCTCACCCACTACACAACCACCACCTCCATTGTCACCCAAGTAAGCACATGCAATGCTTACTCAATAATAAATTTTCCACCCATTTTGTAAGCAAGCTCCATGGAAGATTATGTTGTCTAGGATGATTATGTAGTTGGACTTATTAGCTAGTATAGGAATGCTTGTACTCATGTATGGTTGTGTAATTATACACAACATTTATTTTTATGAATGTCTTTATTTTTCGTGCATGCTCATTATTTGTGCTATATATATGATTGTGCTTCTAATTTTTTTCTCGCAAGCGTTCCATAGCTCGTTTCCTTGGTGCCCTCAAACGAGGGGGAGTACACATCAAGGGGGAGTTTTCGTCCCGACAAATTTAGTTACTAAAACTTGTCGGCTTAACCTTTTTGATTCTACAAAAAGGGGGAGAAATAGATGTAAACTCACTAAATACTTGTCTAAAAACTAATTTTTAGATTTAATGAGTTTAGATTTTGTAATCATCAAAAACGTAAACTCACTAAATACTTGTCTAAAAACTAATTTTTAGATTTAATGAGTTTAGATTTTGTAATCATCAAAAAGGGGGAGATTGTTGATATAAATAATGCCTAAACACGTTATTAATATTTTTCGATATCTCTACGTTTTGATAATCACAAAATGTAAAATCATTAATCGGAAAATTATGACGTAAACAAGTATTTAGTTGTAAATATCTATTTCTACAACTCAAATCACTTAAGGTATGAATGAACTAATGCTTAATGCATTATATGATCAAAGGAACATTTTCTTAATAACTAGATTTTTTATAAAACATCAAAAACATTTTATATATTTTTGAAAAACATTTTTGGTATTAAATAAAAATGTTTAATCTTTTATAAAAATATGAATTCAAATTTTTAACCAAAATCAGTTAAAATGTTCTAGAAAAACCTTCCCCACAAAAGGACAAAATTGGCTAACAGCCAGTAGGGGCGGCCCCCTTAATTTTGCTAGGCGGCCCCCTTAATTATTAAGGGGACCGCCCCCTATTTAAGGGGACCGCCCCCGCTCCAGTAGACCTCCAGCTGTCCAATTTTTCTCCTATAAATACCAGCCTTCTCCTGGACTTTTACTCACCTTTTGCACCCCAAACTTTCTGATCTAAATCTTGTAAATACTTTCTAATAATCCTTTGATCATATAATCTTAAGCTTTGGTTTCCAAGTGATCCAAGCTTCCATCATTCAAGTGCAAAAGAAGAATACTTCTATCAATCAAGATTAGAAGTATTACAACTTAGTATCTTCTTGTTACTTAAGTTGTTAGTTTAACAAAGTTTGTAAATCATTCATTCATTTGTGTAAGGTGTGTATAGTAGATTTGTGTTGTATGTAAGTAGTGAAGAAATTGTATAAGTAGTTGTGGTATAGAAGTTGTGAAGACATAGTGTAGAAGTTGTGAAGCCGCGGAGTAGAAGTCGTGAAGCCGTAGCTTTGAAGTCGTGAAGTCCTAGTGTAGAAGTTGTGAAGCCGCGGAGTAGAAGTCGTGAAGCCGTAGCTTTGAAGTCGTGAAGTCCTAGTGTTGAAGTTGTGAAGCCATAGCATTGAAGTCTTAGTCGTGAAGTCCTAGTATTGAAGTCGTGAAGCCGTAGCATAGAGGTTGTGTAGCGGTCGTGTTGAAGTCGTGAAGTCTTAGTCGTGAAGACATAGTGTTGAAGTCGTGAAGCCGTAGCATAGAGGTTGTGTAGCGGTCGTGTTGAAGTCGTGAAGCAGTCGTGAAGCCATTGTGAAGTAGTCGTGAATTAGTCGTGAAGAAGTTGTGTTGTGAAGTCGTGAGATTGGTTCTAGCTACGATTAGAACTCGACATTTAGCTTTGTGTCGTTAAGCCGGTGTAAGCCAAAGTCGTGTAAGGTTTTCTCCGCCATAAGGGAGCTTATTGAAGTTGTGAAGAAAACTCTCGAGCTCGGTGCTCGGGGAGTGGAGTAGGGCAAGGAAGGTGTCCTTGTAGCCGAACCACTATAAATCTCTCGTGTCTCGGTTAGATCTTTCCATACCTTATTTACTTCTTTATTTATATCGTCATTACATTCATACACATAGGATTATGTAACTGCTAGTATTTATTAGAGATCGACTTCACATAAAGATCAAATTGAAAATCCACTCAAGAAACCAAAACATTTACAATCAATTTAAAAGAATACATATATAACTAACAATAAGATTTAAGTTTTAACAAAGTTGAATCTAAGTGTTTAAAAGCAAACAAAGTTTTTATAATAAATTAAAAAGACGGAAAACTATTCAACCCCCCTTCTAGTTTTCCACATTATTTTCTGAGTCAATATAGAGTGTTTTGAGGTTTTGAGTCAGTGGTTAGAATTTTACAAGTCATTTTGGTCCAATTTCAATTTTGAGTCAAGTTCAAAAATCCAAAAAACAAGTTTCTGATTCAGCTTATTCACATTCCTTTTTCTAGCTTATTTTTAATCAAAAATCAAAACAAATTACTTTTCTAAGTCCTTTTGTCACTTAATTAGATCTGTTTTCACTTTTTATGCTTTTTCACAATCATTTAGTAGCTTATTTTGGCTTATGAAAGTGCTTTTTGGTCTATTTATTGTCTGCACACTTGCTCAGATCTGTCTAAAAGTGCTTATTCTCACCTTTATTCCTGCTTATTCCTAGGACATTTAGGTTTGAATTTTGGATTACTAATAGCCTATAGTGCAAACTTGAGTTATTTTGGACTTCTGAGTTGTTTAGAGCTTATTTGGTTGCTTATTCTAGGTCTGCAAGTAGGGTGCTCATACTGATTAGTTAACAATTTTTGAGATTTGCTCTTTTGTTTGACTCAGCTTATTAGCTTTTTAGGATTGCTCATTAGAGTTAGTATAGCTTATTAGGGTTACTTTAGATTAGAAATAGCTTATTAGGTTCAACTTTTAGCTTATTGCTTCCACTATAGTCTAATCAGTTCCTAGCTTTTCTTGTTTTGTGTTTTTCTTAAACTGTTTTTCCTTTTCACTTATTTTCTGGCTTATTTCAAGTTTACATAAAGTTTGTTTTATAAAAGTTATTAGTTTTCTGCTTATTTACTATATTCAAAAAGAAAATCCAAAAAATAAAAATGTTTTGCAAAAAGTTAAGGCCAGGGTTCGAACCCTGGACCTTAACCTTCCAACACCTCACACACAAAAAACATAACCAGTAGCACCCTAGGGTCTTCTCGGTTATTGCTTGCTTCATTTATTTATTTAAACCTTTTTTCTCTCTTTTAGCTTATTTTCTACTTTGCTTATTATCTGCTTATTCCACTAAGATGTTGTACCTTTCTTATTTTTCCTAGGATTAGATTTAGTTAAAGTATTTACCTGCAAAATTTTAGATTTTTCTAAATAGCTTTAGTATTTTTAATCATTTAATTTGTTTTATTTATTTTTTAAATCATAATAAATTAAATATAAATCAAAAAAATAAATTTCTTTTTTTCTAAAATTTTCTTTTATCAATTAGGACTTAGAAAAAATAGAATTTCATTTCTAGGGTTAGTATTTCACATATTTTACTTTTTAGGCTCGGGATTAGCCCGGTGCGTGCGCGTTTTTAGTTTTTCTTTATGTTTTTGCTTATTCTTGCTTTACATAATTGTTTTACTTGCTTGCTTAATTGTTTTTAGTTTATATTTCATAATTTTAGTCTTAAAAATCCAAAATATCTTAAAACCATTCAAGTCACTCGATCACGACTCGAACCAAAAGTTTCATTCAACCTTCGTTGAGACATAACGACACGGAAAATACATATTTCCTTTGTATTTCTTTGGAAATATTTATATACTATAATTGATTAATCAATCAATAAGCATCAACCATTTCTTCGAACCAATTATACGTTTGAGCGGATGGATCAACCCACTCAGAAACTGGTTGCATTGGTGCATCTTTTGGTGGTTCTGGAATTGCTTCAGCTTCTTTGTGGTGTGAGATGTCATCATGGGGCTCAGCATCATCATGTGGTCCAGTGGATTGTGGTTGAAGTTCATCTTCGAAAGTAAGGTTGACTTGTGATGATTGTAGTCTTGAAATAGGTCCAGTCGTTCTTGTTCGTTTTTCTTTTGGTCCAGCATTGTCATCTTTATCGAAATCATCGTGACAACGCTTGCTGGAATTGACCTATTTGCATGGTTCGTCTTTCTTTTCGGCCTTTTTCATAGACTTAATCAATACTTTACGAAGTTCACTTTCCTCTGGATCATCCATGATGGCTTCAAGTAATTGGCCTTTGAGATCAGCAACAATAGGTTTTGAAGGTTTAGTCTGAATTGTAAGTGGAGTGGTTTGAAACTGATGAGCTACTAGTCCTTCAAGTTAGTCCCTTACATAATGCTTCATTGCTGTTGGAAGTGTTTCTTTGAGATAATTACTGACTTCCCTAGGCATGTTTTGTTGAAAAAATGCCTCCATAGCTTCAGAAATGTTGAATAGCTTAAATTCATCAATGTCCATTTGCTGAGTCTGGACTTGAGCTTGTAACTGACTGAGTTGTTCTTGAAGGGATTTCAGTTGACTTGGCTCTACAGTTTCTGGAGTTGCCTTGGGGGTTTGGTGATGAGGAACTTGTTTTGGCGAAAGAGGTTTAGTCTTTGATTGTTGATCATAAGAGGATGCCACGGGAGAAGGTTGTTTTGGTGGAGTTGGAATACAATTGTCTTCTACATCGTTGCCATCATCTTGATCGTCATCGTTGTCTTCATTCTCTTCATCATTAGTATCTTCATTTTCGGTTTCATCATCTTTCTCTTCTTCTTCTTCTTCATCATTTTCCTTTTCTTCATCTGTTTCATCTTTATCAGATCCTGTAGGTGTGTAGCAGTATTGGTCTGATTCTTGTAATTCACCCACAATATTCGATAAAGTTATTTCAGTATCATCTTCAGCTTCAGTTTCAGTCTGGACTTCATCATCATCAGCTTCTTCTTCTTCAGATTGAGATAATGTGATTTCAGCGTCATCCTTAGGTTCAGACAAAACATCTACTTCAACAATTTTAGTCCCTGAGCCTTCACCCTTCTTCCTGAGCTTTGCAAGCTCTACAAGATATTTCCGTTTGTTGACTTGTAAAGCCTTTCTCAATTGTTTTGTTTCATCCTTCTGAGAAGTTGGAGGCTTTATTGGTTCATCCTGATCCATGATACTTTTATTCTTGCCCTGAACATCTTTCTCCAGTTTAACTTTGATGATCTTTTGTCGTTCAGATCTAAGATTAACTTCATCTTCTTCTTCATCAGTTGGTTTGTCACGGAGTATTTGTTTCTTCTTTGTGGCTCTCGTGACTTTCTTAGGAGTTGTAGTAACCTTGCCTCTTCCTCTTCCTCTTACAGACCCTGTATTTTTCTTAACAGTTATTCCAACCACTCCTTTCTTTTGCGCTTCATCATATCGAGCATAAGCTTTAGTAGCTTTGACGGCCTCCGTAAGTAAGAAATTAGGAATTCTAAGACCTTGATTGGTGGTGTTTGTTGCATGTATTCTTACTCGTGAAAGAACGTGATCCATTTCTTCAGAGTGATATTTATCTTGAAGTCTTTTGTCAATCTCTGGATCTTGACTCATGAAGTGAGAAATAAGAAGTTTAGTGAATCGAGGGAATGGTATCTTGTAACCTTTCTTCTGTACAAATTGACGAGCTTCGTATATCATGTCTTTCCAAATATACATAGCGTAGTCAAGGTGCCAGATGTTGATGACTCCCCAGAAGAATTGCAAATGTTCGAGTCTGGGATGGTCGTGTCCAATTTCCTTTCGTGTAACACAGTGACTGAGGATGGTGTAAATTGTTAACCACGGCTGAGGAAGATATCTTCTATCCACTTTGGAGTGAGTGGTGATTTCTTCAACTGAGTCGTCATAACTGAGGTGTTTGAGTGATTTGACAATTTGTTCAAAGGAAGGATCTTATGAAAAATTTAGATTATTTCCATAGACTGCTGGAGGAAGCCCAAGTACGGCACGAAGAAGATGGACGTTGAACTTAATGATTTTGCTGTCAAAGGTGATAGTCATGGTTTTCATATCACTGCTGATGATTAATGAATGCCAGAATTGATTAAGATAGATTTCTGGAACGTTGGTAGATCTGATAAGGGCTTGTCTGCAGAAGTGTTTATTGAGAATTTCTACCATGATTTGACAAGTAGGGTGGCATGGAAGCTTGTCCAAATTAACTCGATGGTTGGATTCCCCTATTTTCCTTTCATCACCTTCGGGTATCAACTCATTCCTAGCTTTTGATGCTTGAGACATTGTAAATCTGAGAAACACAAACACCAACAAAACACAATAGATATTGTATATGGATGTTAGATTTAGCACATTAGTCCTTGACCTTTAGTAAACTTCAATTGACACACCATAAGCATGTAATCAGTTAAGCAACAATGCACATGAAACAAGCAATCATATTTGAGTAAACAAGAATCTTCAACTTTTCAAAATATTTCTAAGTTTATGAAAAAATTTACAAGTCTGAAAAATTATTTGTTTACTCGAAGAAAACAAGGTTAATTGAAGGATCCATTGACAAATTCCTTACACGAAGGATTTTAAGAAAAAATTGAAAAGGATGTTCCTTACTCGGAGATAACCATTTTCCTTACTAGGAAATATTTGAGACCCTCCTAACTCGGAGAAACTGTGACAAAAAATCCTTACTCGAAATATGCATGCTTACTCGAAGAATTGAAAGACAAATATCTGAGTTGAAGAAAAATATTCCTTACTCGAAGATATTCATAAAAATATTCCTAAGTAGAAGAACTTCGAGCTTACTCGAAGATCTTCATCCTAACTTGAAGAAATTCTTACTAACTCAAAATCTTTCATAGACAGATTTAAGGACCATATAAGCAACACATATCTTCTTAATCACATATTAATCAACTCATAATGCCCAGAAATCCAAACAAACACATTGGCCAAGAATGATCTATATGCTACACTAAAATTATCAACTAAGAGCATATGTTTGTTTTAGCCTACAATACTTAAGGCACATGCTTGGGGAACATATGTAAGCAAAACCAACTACTCAAAACATAACTACAATACATCTAATAGTAGCAGCAATCCTTGCGACCTATTAAACCCTAAAACACTCATTTTGCATTCTATGATGTTTGAAAACACAATTAATAGGCACTAGAGCAATCCTAATCATGATGTTAAGCTACAGAACTAATTTAATTAGACTAAAAGCTAACACATATGAAATGCCCAAATTGGAACCTTAAACCCTAATTCTGCGATTAAGATATTAAACCACATAAATGTTTCAAACTTAGGGCGAGTGATTATCATGCACAAAGGAAAGGTTTTAACACTCACAATCGGTAAATAAAAGGGGATCAAAAAGCTTGGTCGAATGATGAAAATGGCGGCAAGTAGGTGTGTGTTTTGAATTTGTGTGATAAATTTTAAGAATAAACTTGTATATATAGGGTATATTTTAGAGTTTTGGTAAGTTAAGTCCCTTAACCCGTATACCCCTTCAAGCGCAGTCCTTATGACACAAAATTTTGACAATTGACAAAAACAGTTCCTAAGGTTAGTTGTTGTTTCATATTTAGCCGCAATGTTTGTTATATTTTGAAATTTACATTTCTCCCCCTTTAACTAACAAATGTTTAGAAAATTTCACAAATCTTTTAGTTCAAGAGTTCACAGAAGAGTTGAATAAGTTAACCATTTATGATGAAGATTTTCAGAAAAAATGTGCAAAACATGAATAAAATTTCTCCCCCTCAAAATATATTCTTGTTCAAAGGTTGATAAAAAATTGATTATCAAGAACATATTTTGATTTGTTTTGAGTGTTTTACACACAGAAAGAGATTTTTTTTTTTATAAATAAAGTATGTACAAAATAGTTTTGATGTTTGACTTTTTCTAGGATATTTAAGAAAGTTTTCCAGATTTTTTGGAGTCAAACATCGCATACCAATTTGGTGAAATGATTCCACAAATCTCGCATTAGGCAAGGCTTTGGTGAATAAGTATGCTAATTGGTATTCTGTACCCACAAAGTATAATTCAAATGTACCCTTTCCCACATGCTCTTTGATGAAATGATATCTCAGAGCGATATGATTTGATTTAGAATGTTGAACCGTATTACAGGAGATGGAAATGGCACTCTTGGAGTCATAGTACATCAGGATTTTGTTGAATACGTAGCCGTAGTCCATGAGTTATGATCGCATCCATATTACTTGAGCACAGCATGCTGACATGGCCACATATTCCGCTTCTGTTGATGACAATGAAGTGCAATCCTACTTCTTTGACTGCCAAGAGACTAGTTTATCTCCAAGAAATTGAACACCACCAGAAGTACTTTTGCGTGTATCTAGACAACCTACATGGTCAGCATATGAAAAGGCTATTAGTTCAAAACCAAAATCCTTCGGATACCAGATTCCCAAGTTAATGGTTCCCTTTACGTATCGAAGGATTCTTTTAGCCTCAGAGAGGTGTCTTTCAGTTGGGTTTGACTGATAACGAGAGCATAGATATACGGCAAATACTATATCTGGTCTACTGGCTGTTAGATATATGAGAGACCCAATAATACTTCGGTATTTTGTAGGGTCAACTTTTGTCCCATGTAAATCAGCATCCAGCTTTGATGATGAGGCAAACATTGGGGTATTATTAGTATCACAACTTGTCATGCCATGTTTCTATAAAATCTCAAGAGCATATTTGGACTGGTTTAGAAAAATACCACAGGGGGGATTGATGAACTTGAAGTCCTAAGAAGAACTTGAGTTCACCCATCATGGACATTTCAAAATTTTGTTTCATTAGTCTTGCAAAAGCATTTGAGTACTTTTTATGTATTGAACCAAAAATGATGTCATCAACATAAGTTTGAACAATTAAAATGTCCTCCCCGTGTTTTTTGAATAAACAATCTGGGATCAACTGATCCTTTGGTAAAGTGATTAGCAAGTAAGAATGTGGACATTTTATAGTACCATGCCCTCGGGGCTTTTTTAAGGCCATAAAGGGCTTTCTTGACTCTGTACACGTGATTTGGATGTTCTGGATTGATGAATCCCTCTGACTGATTAACATACACCACCTCACGAAGTTTCCCATTTAGAAATGCAGTTTTGACATCTATTTGGTAAACAGTCATATTCTTGTGTGCAGCATATGCCAGAAATATACGTACAGCTTCAAGTCTAGCCACTGGTGCAAAGGATTCTTCAAAGTATATTCCTTCTTCTTGACTGTATCCTTTGGCTACCAAACGCGATTTGTTACGAATCACTGTTCCATCAGCATCAAGTTTATTCTTCGAAATCCATTTAAGTCCGACAACATAAACTCCATCTGTTCTTTCAACTAATTCCCAGACTTCAAGATGTTTGAATTGATTGAGTTCTTCTTGCATTGATTCAATCCAATTGTCGTGAGTCATTGCATCTTTAATGTTCTTAGGTTCAGCTTGACTGACAGTGAGAGCATAAATGCAGTTTTCACCATCTGTGTGGAGTTTTTGTCTTGTCATGACTGGATTATATGAGTTACCAATCACATTCACTAAGGGATGATCTCTTGTCCATTTGTGTGTTGAATGGTGATGTTGATAAAACATGTGCATATCTAACGGATCCAAATTGCGTGTAGACGACTCTGCAATATCGGGAATGGGTTGGAGCCGGAGCAAATGGATTGAAGAAGGCATTTCCGTCATAATCTGCAGGTGCGGGTACATCATGTTCAGGTTGATCTTTAGCTGTCATTTCAGTGTTGGAAGCGGTTTGTTCAACTATTGTTGGAGATTCAATTGGAGGTGCATTTGTTGCAATGGTTGTTGTTGTAGGAGCAGGTGTATCAGGTATTGGAATATTATCAGGTGGTGCAGCGGAGACATTTGTACATCTGGTGCACGACAAGCAATGTAATCATCAAACAATGGAGCAAACAAGGTTTCCAATTCTTAACGGTTTAGCGAAAGAGGTTCAACTGATTGATCAGAAAAATTTAGACGGGTGGTTGCGGGTCCTAAGTTGTTTTGCTCAGAAGCCATTTCTGTAAGCTCATCGAAATTAGCATGAATAGTCTCCTGAATTTCTCTAGTACGACGATTCCAGATGCGAAAGCCTTTAGAGTTTTCACAGTATCCAATGAACACGCCGATGTCCGCTTTAGCTTTGAGCTTTCCAAGGTCATCGCGATCATTATTTGGGTAACAAAGAGCACCAAATACATGAAAGTATTTTATATTCGGTTTTTGATTATGGATAAGCTCATAAGGTGTTTTGTGATGGTGTTGGTTGATCATATAATGGTTTTGGGTATAGCATGCAGTCGAGACATCTCTGATACCACTTGTTAGGTCACCATTTTATAACATACAATCGTATATTCTAGAGAGAGAAAGAGAGTAGAGAGAGAAGGTGGAAGGAACTTATGTAAATGATAATTAAGATTAAATGACAAAAGAACCAATCACCTTCTCATCAATGAGATGGGTATATATAGTCTTACAAGATTAGGGAAATGCCCCTAAATATGTTTCTAGAACCTTTGTCACGGTACATGGGCTTACTTCATGGACCGGGCCTTAACTAAACATATAAGCCTTATAATTAAGCAACCTATTACAAAACTTAATGACCGACACTTGATATAAGTTAAACGTGTTCCCAACAATAGACATGGTCATCCCTCTGACCAAGTCTTACATATTCTTAAACCTAGTCTTAAACTTGATAATCCAACTGATTTAGATCATCTATGTGATACTTGTAATAAAGCTAAACAGAATAGAGAACCATTTCCTTTAAGTGAACATAAATCAACTAAAATTGGTCAACTTGTACACTTAGATCTATGGGGTCCTTATAAAGTCACTAGCAGAGATGGTTACAAATATTTTCTAACTATAGTTGATGATTATTCAAGGGCTGCTTGGGTTTATATGCTTAAGGGAAAAGATGATGTTTATGATTCCATTGTTAATTTTTATCATATGTTGTCTCATCAATTTGAAAGTAATGTAAAAGTATTCAGAAGTGACAATGGAACAGAATTTGTTAATAACAGACTCCAACAGTTTTTTAACAGTAAAGGAATATTACATCAAACTTCTTTTGTTTAGACACCACAACATAATGGAATTGCAGAAAGGAAACATAGGCATCTTCTTAATGTGGCTAGATACCTTATGTTTCAGGGGGGAATTACTAATAGCAAAAACTTGATTCGTTGTAAGTAGTTATATTCCAAAGAAATACAAAGGAAATATGTATTTCCCTGGTCGTTATGTCCCAACGAAGTGTAAATGGAACTTTCGATTCGAGTCGTGATTGTGTCGTGAATAGTGATAAAAATGAGATTTTTGGAATTTAAACTACAAATGATGAAATAATAACTAAAAAACAAGTAATTAAGAAATGGAAACAAGTAAGCAATGCACACGTAGGCTAAAACGCAAAAGAAAACTAAAAACGAGCAAAACCCGGGCTAATCCCGAGCTTAAAAGTGAAATTTATGAAATACTAACCCTAGAAATGCAAAACTATTTTTTCTAAGTCCTAATTATTAAACTAAAATTTTAGAAAAAAGAATTTTATTTTTTTGACTTTTATTTAATTTATTATGATTTAAAAACTATTTTAAACTAATTAAATGATTTAAAATAGTAAAACCAATGAGAAAAATCTGAAACTTTTTTGGAAAATACTTTAAAGTAATTAGAATGTAAGAAAAATAAGTGGGACCCAACAGCTTATTAGAATAAGCTGTTAAAAATTAAAAAGGACTAAATAAGCTAAATAAGCAAAAGAGAGGTTAAGTATTAAATTTACAACTAAGAATTGATAAAGACCCAAGGGCGACTGGTTTGTGTGTGTTGTGTTGAGGTGCTGTGTGTGTTGAGGTCCCAGGTTCGAGCCCTGTGGACTTCATTTTTTGAAACTTTTTTATTTTTTTGATTTTTCTTTTGAAAATTGTTTATAAGCTAAAAATAAAACACTTTTGTAAAAACAACTTTTTTGAAAACTAAAAATAAGCAAGAAATAGGAAACAGTTCTAAACAAAAGCTAAAAAGAAAATTTTTAAAATTGAAAAAGCTATTTCAAAAGCTAAAAGCTAATCCTAAAGACTAAATAAGCTACTAGGGGACTAAAAGGAATCTAAATAAGCAGTTCTAATCTAATAAGCTACCCTAAATAAGCCATTAAGCTAGAATAATACTACCTCCGTCCCAAAATTATTGTCCCCTATTGACTTTTTTTGGTCTTTACTTTTAAACTTTGACCTTAAGTATTTTTGTTTATATTACATAATACTTGATGCAAAATATATGAATGGATTAAGTTTTAAATGTATTTTCATTGGTATAATTTTCATTAAGTATTGTATAACACACAAAAAATATTTATAGTCAAAGTTGAGAAAGAAAGACCGAAAAAGTCAATAGGGGACAATAATTTTGGGACGGAGGGAGTAAGCAATAACCACACAAGGACTGCTGATGCAACAGCAGCCCTGTGCCCTACTTTGCGCTAATAAAAAGCTACCTAAAAGCTATTATAAAAAATCAAAAAAATGTGAACAAACTATATTAGCAACCAAATAACTAGCATACCAATTTTCAGATCATATGGGCTTATAATGAGAAAATGAAAAATCAAAAACATAAGCTGAATGGGCAAATTTTGTAACTGATGCAGTTTTGGAAATGGGTAGAAAGGAGGATTTTGACTAATGAAGGCCTAGTACCAGATAATGAACAACTGGTATAACCTATATTGAAACTATTTCAAGCAAAAATAACAACTAAAAAGGGCCTAATCTAGATTTCACTATCACTAATTATCAAAGCAGTTTTAAGCTTATATATTTGGAAAATTGATTCAAAATCTATAAATCTACTTGAAACTGATTAAAAACACTTTTAAACTACTTATAATATGAAATTAAAGCTGAATCAAATCCAAGTTCTGGTCAAAAGAAACTTTCACTTGAAAACTTCCCTTATTCCAAACACACCCTTAAGTATTTGAAAGGCCAGCCTAAGTTACACCCGTGACTTCCCACTTAAATGCAGTCAAGAAAATTTTCAAGTATTTGAAAGGCCAGCCTAAGTTGGGTCTTTGGTATCCCAAAGAGTCTTCTTTTATGCTGGAAGCTTATAGTGGCAGTGACTATGCTGGGGCTAACTTTGATAGAAAGTCTACTACTGGGGGTTGTCAGTTTCTGGGTAGAAGGTTGGTTTCTTGGCAATGCAAGAAGAAGACTATAGTGGCTACATCTTCTACTGAGGCAGAGTATGTTGCTGCTGCTAGCTGCTGTGGACAGGTTCTTTGGATGCAAAATCAGCTGTTAGACTATGGGTTCAACTTCATGAACACTAAGATCTTTATTGATAACCAAAGCACTATCTGCATTGTTAAAAATCCAGTTTTCCACCAAAGGACAAAGCATATAGAGATTAGGCACCATTTCATAAGAGATGCTTATGAGAAGCATCTTATTCAGGTGCTTAAAATTCATTCTAATGACAATGTGGCTGATTTGTTGACTAAGGCTTTTGATGGACCAAGATTTAATTATTTGGTGTTCCACATTGGAATGCTCAATCCTTAGGTGCTGAGATTGAGGGGAGGTATAAGTCTAAGGGGAGGCTTAAAAAAAATAAAAAAAAAAAATCTATGTATATTTTGTGTGCTAACTTGTATGGTTTTGAGTAACACCCTTGCAGGTACAGTGTTGGTTCTTGAACCACACAACAAATGGTAATCAACTCACCATGTCTCACAGACAAGAAAGAGTTGACTCACCATGAGGGTACGGCTCTGGTGTGATTCTCAAATCCGTTGATAGCTGTAATAGTTTGCTCAAAACTATAGGGTACTCAACTCACCCATGTTTCATTACTGAGAGTTGAATGGTTTTCAATTCACCATGGATTTTACTCCTTTTGGGGTTTCCAAAGAATTGGCTAGTTGATGATTTACTAAAAATCATATGGTTATCAATGTACCATGGTCTTACACACCTAAACATTGGCTACTCCAGTAGTAATGGCTATTGGTAAAGAGACATCAAATCCATTAATTTTCAATGATTCACCTCTCACAGGAGTTTACACACCTGGATGTGATGAGAATAGTATGAAACTTAACAGATTTGATGTACAATATGTCATGGTTGCTGTGAAGAAGATGACCAGCTTAAGATGATGTGCTTTCTAGTTGCTGCTGTTATATAGAAGCTGCTGCTGGAAGTTTGTGCTCTAAGTTTGTTGCTGCTGGTTACCTTCTGATGCTGCTGGTTCAATCCTCTACCTCTGGACTTCCAAAGATCTATCAAGAAACTTGCAAGTTAACATAGTCAACTTAAAGTTTAGGGGAGGATTGTTAGGAATTTTAGAACTTTAGTTGTTTTTCATTCCTGCTGTTAGTAGTAATGGTTCCTGCTGGCAGTGTATTGTTCCTGCTGCAGTTGGTTCCTGTTGTTAGAGTTATTTTGTTTCTGCTGTTAGTTATCATTGCTGTGGGTACAAGTTGTTAGTTAACCCGTATGCTTAGAAGTTTGTTAGAGTTATTTTAGGAAGAGATCATGTATATCTCTTTACACGTTTTGTAGAAGCTGTATTAGGGTTTCTTGTTCTATAAAAGAAACTTGCAGCTAGGTTTTATGTATGACTTTGAAAATGGTTTTCAATATTATTAGTCTTTAAACGATCCATAGAGGATCAAACCATTATTAGTTATTTTCTTCTTTAAACTCTTGTGTTTAGTTTCCGCATAAGCACAAGTTTCACCCTTAGAGATTCTCCCAAACTGTTTGTGTTTACATAGACAGTTTACCAAGCTCACTCAAAGATCTATCAGTAAGGCACGATTAAAGAAAACCTTGTGAAACATTATTGTTCTTATTGTTATTCCACTGCATATCAATGATGTTTCTATAATCCTAGATGAGCTTGATCTTGGTTTAACAATTGGTATCAGAGCGGGTGGCTCTTGATATCTAGGGATTTACAAGGTTTTTCTATCAATAAAGGAGCAGATTCGAAGCAGTTTTGGAACAGATGTTATCGTACAGGAGCAGATCTGGTGATTGTTTTGAGGTAATCGTATTTGTTTTTTTTGAGCAGATCTGTTTGGTTGTTTTAATTAAGATTGCCTCGTATTATTGGAATTCGTTGTGTGAGGCTGTTCTGACATCGTACTTAAATTGTTTAAGTCAACAATGGTTGTTAATCTTTGAATATTCGTTTGTCGTGTACTCGCAAGTGGGATTGATTTTAATTAATGGGGCGAGTAATTAATTGGTCAAGTGGGATATATTATAATACATCTTGTACTGATTCATGGGGTTTGTCGTTTTCGTGGTTGTACGATGTATATCTGATTGGGTAATTTATTATCTATTCGATCTATTAGTCAATTTCTTTAACCAATGGGCTTGTGGTCCACTGGGTAAAGCTTATTCAGTTAAGCGTGCCCATGTGAGAGTAGTACCAGTATGGGTGACCTACTGGGAAGTCCTCACTTGTGGACCACAATGCTCTGTCGGTATTAGGCAATGAAGAGGAAGAGCCTGTAAGCCAATGTTGCGCAGGTTCCAATCCGAGGTGCCCCCGATTTTCATCCGGCCGTTACTCCAACGAGTAATCTCGTGTGGAGGCGGTACGGTTTCCGGGAGGAAGCCATTAATAGTCCCCACTAAGCCAGCGTGGATCCAGTTCAGACAACATAGTCTGGGTACGTGGTGGATGAGGGCCTGTCGAGGTGGCGGGTGTGACTCCAACCCAAAAAATTGAAAGTCACCTTCCAAAAAAAAATTAGTCAATTTCTTTACTGAATGGTACTGTACAAAATTGGCATTGGGTTTGATGAGATAAATTGGTGAATCGTTATTAATATGTCGGTGGTGATTGAATTGTTTTAATATAATATGCGATTGTGGGGCTGATTTTTATTCCGAGATCTGTCGCTTTCTAAAGTGATTGTGGGGTCGATATGTTGCCATCTGCAACATGGTACTGGTCTTGGTTGTTCGTTTGTTTTGCTCTACATATCACGTGTACTGATCTTATTTGTGCGTGTGGGGCATGAGTTTAATCGAAGGCAGGTTGCATAATAATTTTAATTGGTCTAGCGTACGAATTGAAATTGATGTGCTGTCGCCTGTGGCTGTTCAAAGAATTACCTCAGACTATGTGATTGACATAGCTGTGTATGATTGATTATTTTATTAATTGGTTGATGGGGTCAGCAAAGCATTAATTGGGTCTGTCAGTTGTGGGGTTGGATTATTACCTCATACTGCTGATGCTGTTATTATTTCTGCTGCTCTCACATGGATACTGCTGCTAAGCTTGAACTGTTTCTGCTGGTAGTGCTTCGGTTTCTGCTGGCAGTGTTCCAGTTCCTGCTGGTAACACCATTTCTGCTGGTAGTACTGTTGGTAATATTATTTCTGTTGCTCGGATTTTGCTGCCCTTGTAAAAACCAAAAAAAAAAAAAAAAGGAATGATCGGTTCCTGCTGGTTGCTTTGGTTTCTGCTGATCGGTTCCTACTGTTTGATTCTGTTTATGCTGTTTTCATTATATTTAATATAGTAGGTCCTCAGACGCCCTTGGATTTTGGACGATGTGATGCTTATGGCTTGGTTACTTTTATTGATTTGGTTTGGTGTTTACGAGTTGTTTAGTATATAACGTAATGATGTCGTGGAAGGTCCAGGATCACACGCATTATTATAGGTTTTGATCTGGGATCAAATGTGCGGTTATGGATGATGAACGTCCGGGACGACAATCCATAACTGATATGTAATAAACATGTCTTGTTTGCACTAAATCAGATAAAGACATTTTAATCGATTATGTAACAAGTTCACCCTTTTTGTGAGATGCAAAGAGGGATTGAGGTAGATCGCCGGCTGAGGCAACAGTTACATAAGAGAGGAGGATGTTTTTGCACTTTCAAGCTGATTAAAGTCTGAGATTCATGAGATGGTTAGTACATTTTTAAGGGGAAGCTTATTGATCATATACTTATCATCTGCATGCATCACTGGTATGTGCTTAAACACATACCTTTTCTTGACCAAATTAAGACCAAAACGACCAAAAACTGACCAAAATGCCAAAGATATTTGTGTTTTTGTGTTTGTTAATATGCAGGTACGGATATCCCAAAAAAAGGACAAAAAAGAAGAAAAAACAACAAAAACCGAGCACGAGATTGGGAAAGAGTATTTAAAGAGCCGAAAGCCGAAGCCAGAAAATACATTTAATTATTCGGATAAAGTTCAAAGCTCGAAAATCCTAATTGGCCCTTGGATTATTCTCATTTGGCAAAAATGGTTCCTTGATTAAATTTGAAGAAGTGGAAGAAATGGTCCTTGAGGTTTCATGATTTACAACTTTGGTCCTTGGTTTAAACCTCAATATATCCTAACCCCTAAACCTATTACACAACCGGATCCACAATTCACTCACCCCAACCCAACAATTATCCCTCAACAGCCCACCTAAAAACTAAAAAAACCCAGCCCACATACCAATTAGCTAAGCCAGGGTCAAACTAAATCCAGTCAAACCCCTAACCACTATTCAATCACCTTCTTTATCTAACCTCCCCGCCATTAGGAGTTAACCACCGATCTGTCACTCTCATCCTCACACTACCAGCCAAGAACCCTCACATGGGTGTGTTTCCTCCCCTCCTTGCCACGATGGCAATCCCTAAGGACAACCACTCAATCTACGGCTCAAATTTCATTTTGTGGGGAGCAAGCAAATCCAAGGGACAAGAATGAAGGAAAGAAGCACAAGAAACCCTCTCCCTATATATAGCAGACTCTCTTCACGATTAATTTTTTGTCCAATTTTCATGTATTAGAAAATTTTGACCATTTTTTATTTTCTGTCTAATTTATTGTTTCCTTAGTTTAATCTTTAAATTTGGTTGTAATTTCACTTTCACTTTGGTATTTAATGAAATTTCAATTTTTCTTGTTCTTGGTCAAACTGCTTGTGTTACTGCTTATTTGCTTAATTTCTGTCTTTTACTTGCTTGTTACTGCTTTTTTTTAGTTCTTGGTAGTTTAAAACTAGTTAAGAGCTTATGTGTTATTTGTTGCTTTAAAATTCCTCATAGCAGCCTGCAAAACATTTTTTTTATTTGTTGCCTCACTAGCCCTTTTTCAATCTCAGTTTTAGAGTAGTTAAAGTAGGTTTTAGATGTTGAATTCTGTTTTGCAAGTAGCTTGCTAGTTAGTCTTAATCTGTTTGTGCTTATTTGGAAGATTAGAGCTTATTAACTTAGCTTAAATAGGCTTGAAATAAGCCCATCTGCCCCTGCCCTGCACATGTTGAAGCAGCAGACCCAGACTGCTTTAGCCTCTGCACCCTTTTTTGATCTAAATTCTAGTTAAGTTAAAGGTAGTTTTAGCTTTTGAATTTGGTTGCACTAATAGTTTGTAGGGTGTATTTCATTCAGTAGAGCTTAATTTAGTATTTGCAAGCTTATTTGGTAGTTAATCTTGGCCTGCAAAGTGCATGTACAGCCCTGCTTGCCCTGCTCTTTGGTTACATCAGCAGACTTAAGAAGCTTTTTGGTTTCTTTTGCTTGTTTAGTGCTTATTTATGCTTATATCTGATTCCTTGTGGCTTATTTAGATGTAGCTTAGCATAACTCTGGTTCCTTATTAGTTTTTTTTAGTTTTGCAAAAGCTTGTACTAGCTTGAGCCTAATTCAGTTGAGCTTTTGTTGTTTTTAAGCTCTTTTATTCCTGTTAAGCACTTAAATCTTTTCTGAGCTTGTTTAAGTTTTCCATACAAAAATTTTTCACAAGAGTTTAGTATTTTTCATGTTCAATTTGTTTTTAAAAGAAAAATCACAAAAATAAAATAAGTAAAAAAGTGACAGACCTGGGACTCGAACCCAGGCCTCTGCACTCACACACAAACATCACTACCGGTATGCTCAAGTTATGCTTGAGTTATACTTGCAAAAATTAATATTTAACCTTTTTTTTTACTTGCTTAGTATAACTGTTTTGCTTATTGTAGATTATTTACAACTTATTTTTCTGGTTTCTTATTTTTCCTAGGATAATATTAGGTTAAAGTAATTTCCAAAAAAAAAATTTCATAATTTTCTAAATTGCTTTACTATTTTTAATCATTTTCTTTCTTTAAAATAGTTTTTAATTCGTATTTAATTATTTAAAAATCATAAAAATTCAATTCTATTTTTCTAAAATTTTCTTTTATCATTTAGGATGTAGGAAAATTAAATTTGCATTCGTAGGTTAATTTTTTAAATATTTTCACTTTTAGGCTCGTTTTTATATTTTATTTCGCGTTTTTATTTTTGCGTTACTTGTTTACTTTCCTAGATTTAGAAATCAAAACCTTAATCGTGTTTCAAGCATTTTAATACCAAACCCCAAACGATATCCTCCATTCACACCTCGCAGGGAGAACGACCCGGGTATACGCTTATCCGGTATTATAATCGATTGTTGCGTTAAATCGTCGCTAGTTGACTTTTCTTCGTGAGAGGTTTGACTTGTGACGCATTTTAGCCGACAATCAATCACTTAAGGGGAAGCGTTTACGAGTTGCACAAGACCCCTATCTGAATGTAAACTTACTAAATACTTGTCCAAAAATAAACTTTTTGATTTAATGAGTTTAGGTTTTGTAATCATCAAAAAGGGGGAGATTGTTGACATAAATAATGCCTAAAAACATTATCAATATTTATTCATATCTCTATGTTTTGATGATCACAAAATATAAACTCATTAAAACATAAACTTATATATTAAACAATTACTTAGTTGTAAATATTCACTTCTACAACTAAAATCACTTAAGGTATGAATGAACTGATGCTTAACGCATTATATGATCAAAGGAGCATTTTCTTAATAACTAGATTTTTTATAAAATATCAAAAATATTTTATATATTTTTGAAAAACATTTTTGGTATTAAATAAATATGTTTAATCTTTTATAAAAATATGAATTCAAATTTTTAACCAAAATCAGTAAAAATGTTCCAGAAAAACCTTCCCCACAAAAGGAAAAATCTGGGCAATGGACACCTTGGGCGGCCCCCTTAATTTTACTAGGCGGCCCCCTTAAAATTAAGGGTACCGCCCCCTATTTAAGAGGGCCGGCCACGCTCCAGTAGAGTTCCAGCTGTCCAGATTTTCTCCTATAAATATCAGCCTTCTCCTGGATTTTTACTCACCTTTTGCACACTAAAACTTTCGGTTTTAAACTATTTTTAATCCTTGTAAATTCTTTCAAAAACCTTTGATCATATCTTCTTAAGCTTTGGTTTCCAAGTGATCCAAGCATCCTCCATTCAAGTGCAAAAGAAGAATACTCCTTCAACAACTAGAGAAGAAGTATTGCAACTTAGCTATCTAAGTTGTGTGTGTCATCATTTATTTGTATATAAGTTGTATATTTGTTAGATAGTTGTGTGTATAATTATTTGGGATAGATTAGTGTGTAAGTAGTGAAGTTGTTTAGTTAAGGTGTGTAAGTAGTGAAGGTGTGAAGAAGTAGAAGTGTACATAGGTTGTGCTAAGTTGTGAAGAAGGTGTGTAGCCGTAGTATATAAGTTGTGAAGAAGTTGTGAATAAGTCGTGAAGTAGTCGTGAAGAAGAAGTCGTGAAGTAGTCGTGAAGAAGAAGTCGTGAAGAAGAAGTTGTGAAGAAGGTGTGATTAAGTTGTGTACAAGTTGTGAGATTGGTTCTAGCTACGACTAGAACCCGACATCTAGCTTTGTGTCTTTAAGCCGGTGTAAGCTAAAGTTGTGTAAGGTTTTCTCCGCCATAAGGGAGCTTGTTGACATAGTGAAGAAAACTCTCGAGTTAGGTGCTCGGGGAGTGGAGTAGGGCAAGGAAGGTGTCCTTGTAGCCGAACCACTATAAATCACTTGTGTCTCGGTTAGATCTTTCCATCTCTATCTTTCATTTGATTTACTTTACTTTACTTGCATTACTTATTTATATTTATCTATACTTGTTCATATTGTTTAAGAATTGAAGTCACATAATATCGAATCGAAGTTTTTAAAAGTAAACAAAAGTTTTCAAAATAAAATTTAAAAAGACGTAAAACTATTCAACCCCCCTTCTAGTTTTCCACAATTGGTATCAAGAGCCACGTCAAACAAGATTTTTAAAATAAACTGTATTTTAAAACTTGAAACGATCTATGGAATCTGAAAAATATTTAGAAGGGCAATCTATGCAAAGACCACCACTATTTGAAAGTGATGGATTTTTATATTGGAAAAATCGATTCGAAACTTATGTGAAATCAAAAGATCTAGATCTTTGGCATGTTATTACAAATGGTGATTTTTTACCTATTCAATATAATTTAGAAACTAAAAAGGATGAAATAGTACCTTTTGAAAAACAAAGTGATGATTTAAAAAGAAAACTTTCTAAAAATAATGAGGCTAAAATGGTTATTTATAATGCGTTACCACGTAAAGAATACGAAAGAATCTTTATGTGCGAAACCGCAAAAGAAATTTGGAACTCTTTACTAATAACTCACCAAGGTAATAGTCATGTCAAAGATAATAAAATAGATCTTCTTGTTCAACAATATGAACAATTCACGATTCCGGAAGAGGAATCAATTGATAATGCATTTGCTAGGTTTAACACAATCATCACAAGTTTAAAGGCACTTGATGAGAGTTTTTCTAGTAAGAATTTTGTCAGGAAATTTCTTAGGGCTCTTCATCCAAAATGGCGAGCTAAAGTTACGGCGATTGAAGAATCGAAGAATTTGTCAACTCTTCAATTTGACGAGTTGATTGGCAACTTGAAGGTCCACGAAGCAATAATCAAGAAAGACTCCGAGATGATCAAAGGAAAGAAAGAGCAAAGCAAGTCAATCGCGTTGAAAGCTAGGAAAGGATCAAGTGACGAGGATAGCTCAACCTCCGAAAGTGATGATGAAGAATATGCCATGGCCGTAAGAGACTTCAAGAAGTTTTTCAAAAGACGATGAAGATTCGTTAGACAACCACATGACGAAAGAAACACACTCCAAAGAAACAAAGACGACAAAGGAAGCAAAAGAGAAAGGAAGTGCTTTAAGTGCGGTGATCCAAATCATCTCATTGGAAGATGTCCAATGATGTCAAGGGAGCAAAACCAAAAGGCGTTCATTGGAGGAGCATGAAGTGATAGTGACGAAGACGAGAAAGAATTTACAAATGAGGAGAAATGTCTTGTGGCTAAGACATCAAATGAGGTACGTTCCGAGACCGAATACTTTAGTGATGATAACTTATCATTAGATGAAAAAGACATAGATAATGAATATAATAGGTTATGCATATTAGGTCAAAAAGTAATGAGTAAAAATAAATCACTAAAACTCATAAATAACAAATTAGAAAAAGAAATTCTAGAATTAAAAATTAAACTACATAACTTATAAAAAGGAAAAGAAGTTGTTGAATATAAAACATGTCAAGAAACTAAAAATGAAAACGAAATACTTAAAGGAAGAAATTTGTAAACTTAAAAAATTTGAAAATAGTAGTAATTCATTTAGGGAAATAATAAGCATTCAAAGAGCATCGGGAGATAAAACCGGACTAGGATTTAATTCAAATAATGTTTTAACTAGTGAAAATAAAAATGTAAAGCTTGAATGTCAATCTAGTGAACAAAAACCATTAGAGTCAAAACCTAAGTATATACTTATAAAAGATAGAAAAATACCTATTTTGAGTAATGAGGAAGTGAAAAGTTTTTATAAACCATCATTAAAAGCCAAAACCGGATTTTCTAAACCGAAATTAGATCAAAAACACCTCCCTCAAGAAGACCAAATAATCCTCACCCTCGACCTAAAACTCCTCAACCTAGAAGAAATAAAAATCGACAAAACCTCCATAATAATAATAATTACCCAATGTGGAATTATCCAAATCCACCAAGCTTCAATCCTTGGGGAATACTTCCACCATATATGCATCCTAGTCAATTGCAACCCATGATTGGTTCAAACAACTTTGGATCAATGAGACAATGGGGACCAAGTGGCTAAATTGCTAACTAATTGGGAAATCAGCATCTCCTCTTTGATTGACTTCTACAAGTCAACCTAAACACTTTGAAGCGTTTGAAGAATAATCTACTGAAGACTAAAAGGTGCGCTTTCTTTTTAAGTTTGTTGTTATAATATATGCTTAGATTTATGACTAGTTATTTCATGCCTATTTAGCTCGTAATGCCTAGTTATATATATATATATATATAAATATATATATATATATATATATATATATATATATATATATATATATATATATATATATATATATATATATATATATATACACACATAATAGCTTATATGTATTTACTTATAACCTAGAGTCACTAGTTATTTTCCCTTTGGCCCTTTTTAGCAATATCTTTTAAAATGGAAATCTTCTATGTCCACTATTAGAAAACTCATGGTGATGAAGTGAAATGAGTTGAGTGGATTAATCATTAACATAGAAGTAGGATTAGAAAACTATGGATGAAACAAGCTCTCGGAGATTATGGCATTAAGTTAGATAAGTGTGCGACAACAAAGGAGTTATAGATGTTAGGTTATACCCCATTCAACACTCTCACATCAAACCTATAGAATTTAGTCGTCACTTCCTTATGACCATAGGATATGTAGAAAAGGGTAGCATGTGACAATAGCCTTAACCAATTCCCTTGAGCATGAGATCATTAACAACCATTTTTTCATTAATGGTATTTGTTTTCAAAATATGCAAAAACTTCACATTTTGGAAAAATGATTTTTCAAAAGATTATGTCATCTTTCTATTAACATGTTTTACTATCTCTTTTTTTCTATGTCCATAATCCTATTTTGATCAAAGTCAAAGATTGGGAATTTCTTTTTACTCATTCTTCATAAACACATTTTGAAATAAAACCCAATCTATTTTATTCAAATAACTTTAACATCTACATAAAAACCCACTTTCAAACATTGTTGAATAATGCTAAAAACATTGTTTTTAAAATCATGCATGATGATCTCATAATTGTCATCTATATTTATATACATGACATTTATAAGTGAACTAAGTCAAATCAAGCGGACCATGGTTTGTCTATTAAGATTTTGTTTGTAACAAATCTAGAAGTCCATGCTATCTCAAGTCCCCATTTATTGCACATAGGCACACATTAGGATCCCTCAAATAGTTCATTAATTGATGTAGTTTATTGTTTTATTAGGATCCCTCACATAGGTACATATAATTAAGAAAATACTTGGTGTAGTTTATTGTTTCCTAGTTCTTATATATTACTTGCTTAATGAGTATGTTTACATGCTAGATGATATTACTTGCTTGATGATATTACATGATAGATGATATTACTTGCTTGATGATTATGTTTGCATGCTATATGAAATTACTTGTTTGCTTAATTGAATGTGCTTAGCATATATAAGTTATTAAATTCTAAATTTCCTCAAAACGAAGAAAGTTGAACTTGCTTGAATCTAAACACAAAAACATAACTTTTTCAAAAAATTTTCTGCCAAAAACCCATTTCTGGCAACCTGGGAATCAGCAGATGGGCGGCCCCCTTAATTCCCTAGGCGGCCCCCTTAATGATTGGGGACCGACCATCTGGTTGGTCGGGGTTCCTGTTTCCTTTTTCAATTTCCAAACCTTTTTTTATCACCCTATACTTCCCAAAATTTGCCTTCCTAAACCACACCCTTATTACACTATAAAAACCCTTTTCCATCATTAATGCTCATCCACATCATCCATTCAAACATGTCATCCTCAAACAACCCAAGATCAAAGTATTCAAGAGTTGCTAAGATCTCGGTGAGACCAATTTGGAGACGAAAACTTGACACATGCCATAACTCCAACTCCACAAGTGATGTTGCTCAAAGTCAACCTAAGCCTAAACCTCATACTCTCACTCCCACAAATACACCCTTATCACACCCATGTGAAGAACAAGAACACTTGAAGTTCATTGACGAACTCAAAGAAGCCCATGAGCTAAATGCTCTTCTTGCCCTACATCTTGCTCAAAGCAATCTTGACCAACCTTCATCGAGTTCTCCACCATCACCACACAACAAGAGTCACATTGAGAAACATGTCAACAATTGTCCTTGTTGCATCTTTCTCCAACAACAAACCATTGCTCTAAATGAGCACTTCACATGGATTGAGTATCTTCTCACAAGATCTCATCCAACATCCACTCTTGAGCAACATCAAAACCTTCATCCAACATGGTCCGCTCCAAACTCACCACCTCCAAACTCACTATCTTCAAAATAAACCACCCTCATTTCAAAAACTCCTCCATCATCAAGCAAGTCAAATGGATTTCTTAGGCAAATTAGAATTCTCTAACAAATGTATGCTTTAAGCACTATGTATGTTGTAACAATGATTATGTTTGTCACATAATCATTTTAAATTAATGAATGTTTGTTTCTTTCTTTCCTATATATGTTTGCTATGAATGTGTTGTTTCATCCTTTTATTATGGTATGTATATGTATATATGCTTATAACATGCTTACAATATGATTTAAGAATCTACATATAAACATTATTCTACTTAACATGTTATTGCTACTATTAAATCATTCCTAATGTACATGGTTCAAATAGAGCTTGCTGCAAACACAACCCAAAAATTGACCCTTTTCTGAAAAAAAAATTCAATTCTGGTCATCTGGGAAATACCAGATGGGCGGCCCCCTTAATGTTGCTAGGCGGTCCCCTTAATTTTAAGGGGGCCGGCCTACAATTAAGGGGACCAGCCATCTAGACAGTATTTTTCACTGTTTCATTTTGCATCTTGTGACCACTTTTCTGTAATCCCAGCTACCCTTCCTTTTATTAAACCCATCTGAGCTTGGAATATTATCACTAAACCTCAAAACCTTACCCAAAACAACCACACTTTCATATTATAAATTCCCTCCAAACAATAAACCCTCACTTCATCAATCCTCATCTCCTTCAAACATCAACTTAAGACACCATGCTATCACCGAAATCCTCCATTTCCAAATCCTCTAAGAAACACAAAATGGTCATCATACCACCCAAACATCTTCTCATTGACCTCACTAAAGAAGACAACACCACTCCATCACCATCACCTAAATGTTCATCTCCAAATGCACCTAATGCACCACAAACAACACCACCACCAACAACATCCCCACCACATATCACTACTCATACATTGAGCACATGTTAACCAACCCATCACCACCACCACCTCCAACATCATCACCTACTGCACCACCACCTCCTCCATTCTTTCCAAACTAGATGAAAGTTTTTAACAAAAATAATGTTTTCCACCCTTTTTGGTTGCAAGCTTTATGGGAATCATGTGCTTTTGGGATGATTATGTAGTATAATTAGTTGTTTTTTTTGAATGTTTGCATGCCTTATGTTGTAATTCACTTGGTTGTGTATTTATACACAACACTTTTATTAAATGCATGATCTTATTCTATATGGTTGCTTATTGTTGTTGCATATACTTGTGCTTCTAATATTTTTCTTGCAAGCGTTCCATAGCTCATTTCCTTGGTGCCCCCAAACGAGGGGGAGTACACATCAAGGGGGAGTTTTCGTCCCGAAAAATTTCACGTCTAAATTTAGTCGGCTTAACCTTTTTGATTCTACAAAAAGGGGGAGAAGTGAATGTAAACTCACTAAATACTTGTCCAAAAATAAACTTTTTGATTTAATGAGTTTAGGTTTTGTAATCATCAAAAAGGGGGAGATTGTTGACATAAATAATGCCTAAAAACATTATCAATATTTATTCATATCTCTATGTTTTGATGATCACAAAATGTAAACTCATTAAAACATAAACTTATATATTAAACAAGTACTTAGTTGTAAATATTCACTTCTACAACTAAAATCACTTAAGGTATGAATGAACTAATGCTTAATGCATTATATGATCAAAGGAACATTTTCTTAATAACTAGATTTTTTATAAAATATCAAAAACATTTTATATATTTTTGAAAAATATTTTTGGTATTAAATAAATATGTTTAATCTTTTATAAAAATATGAATTCAAATTTTTAACCAAAATCAGTAAAAATGTTCCAGAAAAACCTTCCCCACAAAAGGACAAATCTGGGCAATGGACACCTTGGGCGGCCCCCTTAATTTTACTAGGCGGCCCCCTTAAAATTAAGGGTACCGCCCCATATTTAAGGGGGCCGGCAACGCTCCAGTAGAGTTCCAGCTGTCCAGATTTTCTCCTATAAATACCAGCCTTCTCCTGGATTTTTACTCACCTTTTGCACACTAAAACTTTCTGTTTTAAACTATTTTTAATCCTTGTAAATTCTTTCAAAAACCTTTGATCATATCTTCTTAAGCTTTGGTTTCCAAGTGATCCAAGGATCCTCCATTCAAGTGCAAAAGAAGAATACTCCTTCAACAACTAGAGAAGAAGTATTACAACTTAGCTATCTAAGTTGTGTGTGTCATCATTCATTTGTATATAAGTTGTATATTTGTTAGATAGTTGTGTGTATAATTATTTGGGATAGGTTAGTGTGTAAGTAGTGAAGTTGTGTAGTTAAGGTGTGTAAGTAGTGAAGGTGTGAAGAAGTAGAAGTATACATAGGTTGTGCTAAGTTGTGAAGAAGGTGTGAAGCCGTAGTATATAAGTTGTGAAGAAGTTGTGAATAAGTCGTGAAGAAGAAGTCGTGAAGTATTAGTGAAGAAGAAGTCGTGAAGAAGAAGTTCAGAAGAAGGTGTGATTAAGTTGTGTACAAGTTGTGAGATTGGTTCTAGCTACGATTAGAACCCGACATCTAGCTTTGTGTCGTTAAGCCGGTGTAAGCTAAAGTTGTGTAAGGTTTTCTCCGCCATAAGGGAGCTTGTTGACATAGTGAAGAAAACTCTCGAGTTAGGTGCTCGGGGAGTGGAGTAGGGCAAGGAAGGTGTCCTTGTAGCCGAACCACTATAAATCACTTGTGTCTCGGTTAGATCTTTCCATCTCTATCTTTCATTTGATTTACTTTACTTTACTTGCATTACTTATTTATATTTATCTATACTTGTTCATATTGTTTAAGAATTGAAGTCACATAATATCGAATCGAAGTTTTTAAAAGTAAACAAAAGTTTTCAAAATAAAATTTAAAAAGACGTAAAACTATTCAACCCCCCTTCTAGTTTTCCACACCAAACACACCCTTAAGTATAACTGATTTTGGTTTTTTTGAGATTTAGACTTAACTAAGCTGAAACAGTGAACCAAATTTGATTAATAAGAAATTTAAACTATGACTAAGCTAAAATGACTGAAAAATAAGCACTATAATAAGCTAAAAGTAATTAAGCTAAAATGAGTAAAAAATGTGAAAATGCTCAAAAATGACCAAGAGTAAATGAAAGCAAGTAATAAAGCAACAAATAAGCACAAGTAGACTAATTAAGCAGGAAATTAATAGATAAGCAAAGAAATAAGCAGTAATAAGCTAAATTGCATAAAAGAAGAATTTAAATGAAATTTACAAAAGGACCAATGCTTAAAATAATAAGAATGGAAGAAGAAGAAGAAGAAGAAGAAGAAGAAGAAGAAGAAGAAGAAGAAGAAGAAGAAGAAGAAGTAGCTTGTTAAGGAAAGCTAATAAGGATTGAGAATCATCATCATCATCACTACATAAGCTCAAGTGCTTATTCATCCGCAGTTGACTTTCATTGACCAGTTTTAGAAATTGAGATTGGATTTGAAATTAGTAACTAATAAGCCTCACAAAAGCTATAGAGAGCTAAAATGAGCTTATGCAAACTGAAAACAAGCTTGTTAAAGCTTATGAAACCTATTCTACAATATTTTTTATTTTTCAAAGGATTTTTTTTTTTTTTTTTTGGATTTTTGTTTAAAACAGAAGTAAAAGCTAATTTAACTTTTGAAAGCTTAAAAGTAAACTAAAAATAGCTTATGGAACAGTAATTAAAGCTTGATTAACAACTATTAAGCTAAATTGAGGGCTTAAGTAAAATAAATGAACACGAATTATAAAAGTAAACTAGAATTTCATTAATAAAACCTCAAAAGTACACTATTAAAAGCATAATTACATCAATATTTAAAACTAATTAAACTAGAAATGTAAACTAACAGCATAACGACCCTAAAAATTCTAACAGCCTTCTGTGAAGAGAGAAGAGGGTTATTTATAGCCACGGGATGAGGAGGGAACCTAGGGTTTGAGAACCCTCTAGGCCTTCTTATCTGAGCCCTTGGATTCTTTATCAAGTGGAAGTCTCAATTTCAGCCTTTAGATCAAATCGATGATGTGTGATAACCAATCAGGAGGCTTCTTTGGTCCATGCTGGCAATCCATGGGTGTCAGTCCTTGTCAGGCTTCTAGAATCACTTAGGTGTACGGGTAAATTAGAAGAGGAGCAGGGTAAATGGGGAAGAAGACTGTGAACAGTAATTGGGGAAATTAGGCAGGTTTGGTTTTTATTATTATTGTTTGACTGGGAAGGGTTGGGTTGACCGGGTTTTTAAAAGGGGTACGGGTTAAGGATTTGGTTTTGGGCCGGGTAGGATTAGAATGGGATTGGGCTGGTTTGTTAATATTAGTAGTATAGATTTTTAGGTTAAAATTTGAAGGACCAAGTTTGTAAATTTTGAAAGTTCAAGGACCAATTCTGTAAATTACTCCAAGGGCTAATAAAGACAACTTGAGCATAATTGTGATCACTTTTGGTAAATTCCTTCCCCGGCCTCGGCTTTTGACACTCTTTCCATTCCCGTGCTCGGTTTTGTCCATTTTTCTTGATTTTTGTCCTTTTTTCTCATATCCGTACGTGCACATGCATAAACACAAAAACACAATATATTTGGCATTTATGGTTAGTTTTTTTGTCTTTTTGGTCCGTTTTATTAGGTAAATGGTATGTATAATTTAGCACATACCAAAATCCCTCAGACTAAAGTATTGCTGTGTCCTCACGCAATGGCATTAATTCACATTTCTAGATAACCTTGAAAGTAGCAAAGCTTCTCAAAAAATGCCCCGTTTTACCATTTTATTACACATATACTCTTTTTTTTGTACTTCTTCATTTTTCTCTGGTGACGGTATGTTGACTTTCATTATTTTCATAACTTTTAAGGTCATAAAGTAAGAAATACAACTCATGAAGAAGTGACCATACGAATAGAATTCATCATCCTTGATTTTTTACGAGTATCCAAACCAAGCTTAAAAACGAAATCACAGCTAAAGTATGAATTTATATACTAACACTACCCGTAAATGATAATTGTGTACGCGTAGTGTTAGCCTTAAAAGTAATGTTATATTAGGAATTGCAATAGTTATTTAGTACAAGGTCTAGTTTTGCCATTTGTGTAAAGTTAGGCTTGTAAGGTTGTATGAATACCCTCCTAGTTGAGACTAGGAGGTAAGGGAATTCATTTGTATCATTGAAGGTGTGTATGGTTTCACTTTCTCTCTCTAGAAAACACACACACCTTCCCCCATTCTTTAACCTAATAATACTATGTTTAACCTTTATTTTGAGTTCCCCTGACCTCCTGAACACGGATCTTGATCGTTACAATTGGCATCAGAGCTAACCAGGGGCGAATCGTGGGGTTTTGAGGTGAAAAACATGATTTTTGGGGCGGTATTGTTCATCAGTCGAGTTTCTCGACGAGTTAGTCGAGTAACTCCATTTGATAGAGTAACTCACTTTAGTAGAGTAACTCACTTTAGCAGAGTAACTTTAGTAGAGTAACTCACTTTAGTAGAGTAACTCACTTTAGCAGAGTAACTTTAGTAGAGTAACTCACTTTAGCAGAGTAACTTTAGTAGAGTAACTCACTTTAGTAGAGTAACTTTAGTAGAGTAACTCACTTTAATAGAGTAACTTTAGTAGAGTAACTTTAGAAGAGTAACTCAATATAGTAGAGTAACTTTAGTAGAGTAACTCACTTTAGGAGAGTAACTTTAGTAGAGTAACTCGCTTTAGCAGAGTAACTTTAGTAGAGTAACTCACTTTAGCAGAGTAACTTTAGTAGAGTAACTCGCTTTAGCAGAGTAACTTTAGTAAAGTAACTTTAGTAGAGTAACTGACTTTAGTAGAGTAACTTTAGTAGAGTTACTCACTTTAGTAGAGTAACTTTAGTAGAGTAACTCACTTAAGTAGAGTAACTTTAGTAGAGTAACTCAATATAGTAGAGTAAATTTAGTAGAGTAACTCACTTTAGCAGAGTAACTTTAGTAGAGTAACTCACTTTAGTAGAGTAACTTTAATAGAGTAACTCACTTTAGTAGAGTCACTTTAGTAGAGTAACTCACTTTAGTAGAGTAACTTTAGTAGAGTAACTCACTTTAGCATAGTAACTTTAGTAGAGTAACTCACTTTAGTAGAGTAACTCACTTTAGTAGAGTAACTCACTTTAATAGAGTAACTTTAGTAGAGTAACTCACTTTAGTAGAGTAACTTTAGTAGAGTAACTCACTTTAGTAGAGTAACTTTAGTAGAGTAACTTACTTTAGCAGAGTAACTTTAGTAGAGTAACTCACTTTAGTAGAGTAACTTTAGTAGAGTAACTTGAGTCGAGTAACTTGATCGAGTAACTTTGATCGAGTAACTCAATATAGTCGAGTAACTTAGTCGAGTAACCAACCTTGATCAAGTAACTCAATATAGTCGAGTAACTTAGTCGAGGAAGTAACTTAGTCGAGTATCAGTTTAACCTAATCGAGTTCCTCACGTGTATGCCAAAAAAAAAAAGTATTTTGGCGGGAAATGTTGAGCAAAATTTAATTTCGAGGAGTGACTATACGGTCCATTTTTACGCTAAATTGAAATTATGGTATAAGGATGAAAATTTTGGCCCAAAATTCGAATTTTTTCGGCAAAATTTGGCGTAAAAATTTCCTAAACTCATATTTTCCTAGCATGTTTAGAATTGAAAATAAGGCATATCTCAAACTCGCACCACACCAAAATCACAAAAGTATTATTGGCCTACATCCTCAAAACACCACATATCGCTTAAACGATCCTGATCAAGATTCACTATCAAATGACAATGGCTAAAGTTTGCAATGAACTGTGACTACGGGGATGATTCGTTATTATTTATTTGGGTTTGAAGTAAGGTTTTATGGACGCGTGTACTTATTTCATCTTCTTTCTTTCTACCCTCCCGCGAAGATGACTTGTTTGGGCTTATATTAATGGTGATGAAGACTTGGATATCTAGTTACTTTTGTGATTCTTCCTCTCTATACTCACAAAGTAGCTATCACTTTAAGGAGTTACGTTGTAGTGCTCAGTGTCTCACGTAGTTGAGGATATGTCAAGAGGCTTTCTACTAATACTTCTGTTGAGGGTATAGGGTAAACCGTTCTTAGTCACAAGGATCGTACAAGATTAAGTCACAAATCTGGGTGATTTTACTTCATTCTCAAGTTCATCATATTGGGTCATCTTCTCATGTGGTTACTACAAAAAGCCGTTGTTTTTTGATACAGGAGGTTGATAAAGAGTTAGACATCTTATATGGTATTGTTAGTAGATTGGGTTTATCGACATCTTCTCATAGGCTGATCGGGTTAATGATAAAGTGCTTCCAGTTAATACTTCACGTACACATCATTATGCTGATTCCGATAAATCGTAATCAGCAGGGGAGAGAAATGTGTACATCAAGGACGCACAACAAGTTCACGTGATCGGGTTTAATGATCTATGAAATGATTTGTGTCAGAGATTGGTTGATTCTATGTCTTATCTTCCACTCATCTTATTCTACGTACTTCTATCTTATCCACCTTCAACAATTTCGAGCAACAAAATCAAGATGATCAGTGGTTCAACTTGTTACTTTGGTGTTATCATTTCATGTGTACGTTATTGGTTGATTAATCATATGAAAGATAACTGGGATGCATTTGGTGAGATGAAGATGTTGATACTCTATTCCCCCAAATGGATAATCTTGAAGAAGGTCGAGTCTACAGTTTGTTCTACATTTTCCGCTGCGTGCTAGAAGACTAAAGAGGAAATGCATTTAACTATCAAAAGACTTCTTCAGATTCAGGGCAGTAATCAGAAAGGTTGTCAGTTTTGGGGGAGAGCACTAATTAGGGGAGAGTGAAAGTCAAGATTTAAAACCCTAATTAGATTTGCTCACGTTCTTCTGCAAGTAAAGAAATGAAAGCTGAGAAGATTCTGCAAGCTGAACGAAGTAATGAAGTTTGAAGACCATTCTCTGCGCTTATGGTTTTATATTTTACTTGTAGGGAACATCGTAAGCAATTGCAGTATAACATCACTTTGGGGAGAGATTGTTAGCCTTAAAAGTAATGTTATATTAGGAATTGCAATAGTTATTTAGTACAAGGTCTAGTTTTGCCATTTGTGTAAAGTTAGGCTTGTAAGGTTGTATAAATACCCTCCTAGTTGAGACTAGGAGGTAAGGGAATTCATTTGTATCTTTGAAGGTGTGTGTGGTTTCACTTTCTCTCTCTAGAAAACATACACACCTTCCCCCATTCTTTTAACCTAATAATACCATGTTTAACCTTTATTTTGAGTTCCCCCGACCTCCTGAACACGTATCTTGATTGCTACACGTAGCTACTTCTCGCTCCCTTATTCCTAATTCCTCTAAGGATTTTATTATGAAAAATTTTGATTTTTCTTATTTCACTATGATTAAAAACTTTATTATATAGAAGAAACCCGGTTTAGACAATAAATAGTTTTCAAAACATTCCTAAAGACTCCCTTTTGATAAAAATTAAGGTCCACACTTAGATCCCGATTTAACACGATTTTGGAAATGCTTTTTAGACACTCCCGGACTAGAAATGAGGCTTATTATTATTATACTAGCAACTTTATTTATAGAACCTCAGTCCTTTAAACAACCTGTACATCGGGCGTCACCGACAGTACTGGGAGTCTTATTTCGACACCGGTTATTTATTATTATTCACTTTTCATACCTTTTTTTTTAATGTTAATGCCTCACTCCTAACCCCATGTACTTTAGAACTCACGGAACCACGGAAATCCAAGACCTCGCCGCCTATTTTCGGAATAAAGGATCCAAGGGCCGTTACAACGGAGAGTTCCAAGACCTTAACGCCTTTCAGAATTAAGGGTCCAAGGGCCGATGTAAGAGGGTAGCCAAGACCTAAACTCCTATTTTTAGCAATGAGGATCCAAGGCGTAATTAACCGCAGCCTTCAGCACACGACACTGACATGAACTAAGTATGTACCCCAAGTTCCACCATCTGGGACCCTCGAGAAACGAATCAAAAACTAAGAATTGTAAAAACCGTGAAACTCTATTTATTGAAAATCATTTATTTTGGGTTTATTAATCTTATGGGAGCAAGAAGCCACAATTAACTTTCACGAGCTCTAAAGAGAACCAACTACTCCACGCTTAGCATCTAAACTCATAAATAACTCTATCATTTTTCGTTCTCCGCAAATTTTAAATCACAAATAATGAGATCCGCGGATGCTTAGCTAAATAACTTCAAGCCAAAGCTTTTGGTTATATAGGTTAAGGAAAACAAGCTAGGGCTCAACACGCCCGGTCAAGTCAAAATTCTATTCTTACTCTCACCAACGGAAAGTCAACATTGTGTCAAAACACTTATGATATTTTTGCAAAATTTTTCAAATTTTTTCAATTTTTTGGTGGAAAAAACGGGGTTGCGTGAGTAAACGGCAAAGTGCAAGGTCAAATCAAATCGAAGATTTCCCCCCCAGACTAGAATGAAACATTGTCCGCAATGTTTTAAGGTAAGGGTCATCCTACGTAAAATCTAAGGCCGTTTATTAATTATGCCAAATAGATAAACGTTAGTCGATAAGATTAGGATATCGGATTTCACATAAAGCATCGAAGGATGAGACTCGGGTGGAGTAAAGACAAAACCACGAGCACGAGAGTCTTTAAACTTCGGGCAAATCCTGGACATAAACAACTGTTGATCCCAGATGAGCTAACAATGATCTTGTTAATTATCTTAGATATAAATATCCAAGACAATAGGTATAGAAACTGTTCTTGTTGTAACGACTATTAAGTACTATACGGAATTTAGTAGTTAAACTTAAGAAGAGTTTTCAACGAACACAAAAGATATAACACAAAGTATTTCTCAATAAACACTTCAATATTAATACGGTTACTCTAAAGTAACAGGGTTGCAAACAACCTTGAAATGTTAACGATTATTACAAGACACTAGACACTTTGTCTACACACGCTTTTACTACTTGACACACTTACAAGTAGAACTGTAAGAGATACACTTGAGAGTTAAGTTTCTCTACACTAGACTTCTCCTTTTATAATACAAGGAGACCTAACTAAACATACACCTAATGTACCACTATACATTATAATAAACAAAAAGTAACTAAGTACTTTATACTTTTCCACATACTCCTCCATACATGTCTCTCCTTTAAGAGCTGGAACCCTTAACTTATTGAACCTCCCCATGATCAATGTATAAGATGTATTAAACAAATACAAAGTATTTGTATAATACTTATCACAATGTAGAATGTCGGCAGCAGTCTGATATACACAAGCAGCAGTCTCAACATGCTTAGCAGCAGACAACACTTAGACATATTCCTTAGCAGCAGAGTATTATAACTAGCAGCAGTCTTGATAAGCTTGGCAGCAGTTATGACACTTAATTTATATTCGACCAAGTATTGTCATACCTTAGCAGCAGCCTCCTCAAAGCCCAACAATCCTCCCCTAAACTTGATATTTTATCCTAAAATAATCAAGTTTCTTCAAAGCTTGAAACAAACACTAGGAGGATGCTTCCAAACACTTACTGCTGTTATGAAAGCTTAGACTTGAAAATTTTATCATACTTCTTTACCAATTGAAAAGCTTGATCATCAGAATTGAAACTCTTTTGAAGAGATAACTTCCCAGGCTGCAACATTTGATAAAGGACTGAGGTGTTGTTGTTGATAGGATATTCCTTTTCCACAAGCATGTATACAAACACACCTCTACACACCAATTCATGTACTCCACATGATTGATACAGGTGCCATTTATCTACTCTGGTATTAAACAATGCCTTCCACTCGCGATTGCTTTCATCGAGCTCAAACATGTTTTTAAGGTAGCAGTAGTTCACTCTTTCATATGGCAGCTCTGGTTCTTTATCTCCATAATTTCCTTTATATAGTCTCCAGAGTTGCACCACATCTTCTCTATCCAGGATAAGTAACATTTGAGTAAATGAAATAAAACTTTGGCATTTTCCATTTGAATGCTTCACTTCCACCTCTGATAGTATGTGAATATGAAATGATTGGATATGTGGTTGACAAGGGAACTGCATTGATTACCTCAGGTTCCTTCTCAGGTTCCTTCTGTGGAGCAAAAGTTGTGTGATCCTCCATTCTTTTCATTTCCTCTGCAGTTGCCTTCTCATTCTTATCCTCAGGCAAAGAGTGTTCTTTCTCTTTCTTCTTCTTAGAACTACCTTTAGAATTACTTTCTTCAATAGTTCTCTGCCTTTTCTTCCTTACTAACTGAGGCTGTTCCTCTGGTTCATCTTCTTCAATCAATGGTGCTTCCACCCTTTCTGTATGAGTTCCAGAAGCTTCAACTTGTGAGACCTTTTCCACAACATTCTTCTTTTCTTTCACCACCTTTTGTTGCATAGCCTCATTCACTTTAGGCCTTTTGTAGTTTGGGTCCATATAAGCATGTGAAGGCACTTTCATTCTTGTGAGGTTTCTTACTTCTTCATCTGTGAGATTTTTAACAGGTTTGTTCATCCTTGCATGATTAATGTAATATGCCTTTCTGATGGCAGGTCTTGACATTCCTGTGAATCTGCTATATGGCCATCCACATTGGTTGTGCAAATACATCTTCATGCCCCTGATCTCATCATCTGCTGACATCCTCTTCTTCTTAAATTTCTCCTCTTTCTTTTGATTTTGTTTTCTCCTAAACTCTACCAACAGATCTTCTACAGCATCTGCTTGTTCCTCAGGAGTGTAAAATTCCCTTTCCAACTTTTGTTCATTCATTGCAACCTTTCTATCTTCCTCTATCTGTCTTTTTCTTTCCATTTTAACCCTTTGTGCATCCAACTCATCTTCTGCCTCCCATTGAGGTTGCATATTCTTTATGAACTCTGCATCATCTGATTTTATTTTCTCTTTTTCAGCAGCTATTAAAATCTTGACTTTCTCTTTTAGCTGCTCACCTAGGATGCCCTTTCCTTTATCTGTTGCAGAAATGGAGGGTTGTGAAGATTTTGTTGTAGGTACAGGTTCCTTGAAACTTATACCATTGGCTTTTGGTCTTGTGGATTTGGATGATTGTTGTGGTGGTGTGTTTGCTGATGGTACTGCTTTTGGCTTTGGTGAGGCTTGTTTTGATTTGATATTCTTTAGGAGCTGGTCTAGAGGAATATGATCATCATCATCTGATTCTGCAGCAGTCTCAGAAGCATTAGCAGCAGGTTGCTCTGCACTAGCAGCAGACTCAACCTGTGCTTCTTTTTCAGCACTTTCAACCCCAATTGCAGCACTTTCAACCCCAATTGCAGCAACATCAGACCTTTTCCCTTCTTCTAAGACAACTTCATTACCAGATCTGTCCTTCACCACAAAATCTTCATCCATGTCATCATCCTCCTTATTAGCACCATCACTAAAACCAACATCTTCATTCTCAGCAACATTTTCAACATTTTCAGCCATTCCTATTTCTACCTCCCCTGAAGCTTTCACAACATCATCATCCTTCCTCCCCTGTTTGGGAGCATCCTCCCCCAAAGTAGGTTTAGAGACAGCAACCTTTTCCTTCTTTAGCCTTTTGATCATTGAACCTTTTGACCTATGCAGCCCCTCAAGATGCCTGACTCTAAGCCTTAATTGTCTGATCTGTGCACCCTGAGATGATTTGACCAACTCTAGTTGCTTCTTCAAACTAGCACCCTCCTTTTTAAGGCTTAGAACCTCAGTTGACAATTTTGTACATGTTTCCGTCAATTCTTTGATAAGTTCAACACTATCCTCCTCACTTCGGTCTGTATTACCTGACGCGAGAGGTGGTTCATTGGATTTGGCATTGTGTACAAAAGTGTCATCCATCAATACACTTGGAGAATGTTCAATACTAGCCTCAGTACTTCGACCTGTGTTAACTTGTCCGAGAGGTACATCATTGACAATAAACTCAGTCTCATCCCTAGAATGAGCATCGGAGCCCCCCATTTGAGCCATGTGGCTGGGGTTACCTGATTTGTCATTTTAGTACGGTTTATTTTTCCAAGGAAAGATACAACAAATGCGTTTTCCCCGGGTCGTGTCCCAACGAAGGTCGAATATCGAGTTGTCGTGACGTTGTCAAAAACGTGTGGTGAATGTGTGTGAAAAAGAGTGATTGATTGGGTTTTTACACTACGATTGATGAAATAATAAACGGAAATAACTAATTATGCTAAGGGTACAAGTAAACTAAGCATGCTAATCTAAAAACGCAATTTGAATTCAAAATCGAACGCGACGAATTTTAAAAACGTAATTAAAAAGTGAATTTCTAAAATTTAAGTCCTAAAAATATAAAATTATTTTTCTTAAATCCTAAATATAAAAAGAAAATTTTGGGAAAAAGAAAATTATTTTTTTGACTTTTTATGAATTTTTTTATGAATTAAAAACTAATTTAAACTATTTAATTGATTTAAAAATAGTAAAACAAATGGGAAAAATCTGGAAAAATCTGAGTAAATCTAAAATTAAGTGATCTAACTAGAAAAAATAAATTCAAAAACTAATTCAGCTTAAATAAGCTGAACAGTCAAATAAGCACTTATGAAATAAGCCAAAAATAAGTAAATGAGTTCCAGAAATTATCAAATGCTCAGGAAAGATGAAAGAGACTTAGTTAAGCTCAGAACAATCAATGTATTTCAAATAAGCCTAAGAAATAAGCAATTAGCTACTGCACAGCTTACTTGTATCAACAAATTCAGATGACCAAATACCCTACTTTGGACTGATCAAAAAGCCAGGAAAGTGCTTATTAGGTAAATCCAGGAGATAATTCTGAAAGCCTATGTGAAAATCTGCTTTAAAACCAAAAATGCCTAAAAATTAAGCCCAATTGCTTATCTAAATGAGCTAAGGAACAGTTGGTGATTGGGGACAAAAAAGTGCAGGCTCAGATCAAGTATTAAAGCTGATTTGCAGACTCTAAATAAGCCACTAAATAAGCTATAAACTCCAATCCCAGATGATATACTTAAAACCTAATACCTAGACTACTTACAAACCAAAAATCAAATACTCATCTTATCTGGTTAAGCCACAGATAAGCTGAGATCAGCAGCAATAAAACCTATATTCTACACAAAATGGTTCTGTGACAGCAGGCAACTAAATTTGGCGCAAATTGTGTGCAAATTTTGACCAAAGTGAACAAGCTCTTGTATGCTGACTTAAACACTCAAAAGCAACCTAGAAAAGTTAAAAATGGGTTTCTAAATAAGCTCAGCTTCTACTGAGCTTATCACAACAGTTTAAACCTCAAAAATTGCCCTACTAAGCAAAATCCCTATAACCTGGTTAAAACCTTTTAAAACCTACTGGAATTAGCTTATTTCACCTTACTTGAGCTTAATCAAACCTCAGAAAAATGCACCTAAACAGTACCATTCTATTATCACTCAACAGAAACCTGAACCAAACACTCCCTTAACTATACTAACTTGCAAAATTAACCTAGACCTAGCTGATTTAAGCTATGATTTATACTAAACTATGATCTTCTATGTTACTGATAATCTAATAAGCAGAAATAAATGACAAATAAGCAGAAATAATAGCTGAACTGACTTAAGCAATGAATAAGCTAGAATTGAAATTTTATACTCACAAGTGATGTATGCTGAAAATGAATGAACCAAGAACTAATTCTCAACCCAGGCTTATCCAATAAGCCATAAAATAACCCAGAATCAGCTTATCACAGCAGCTTATCAACTCCACAGCTTATTTGACCAGATGTTGACTTTCCTTGACTTTTTGACTTGTGAAGCAAAAACAGGATTAAACTAGACAAAAGCTTATAATAAGCTACTGAGCTTATCTAAGCTTTAACAAACTAGGAAATAGCTTATTTATAAGTTGGATTATAATATTTATGTATTTTTGGAATTTTCTTAATATTTTTGGAATTTTCAAATTAAATAAAACAACATATAAGAACTCAAATCTGAAATAACTAAATATTACTTAATGTAAGCTATAATCAAAATAACAAAACTGAAATCAAAATATTAAATCAGATTAGGCAGAATAAAAAATGTACTTAAAATAAACTTTCATTAATAAATCCTCAAAGGTTACAATAAGAAATTTAAAAAACTACAAAGCATAAACATAAATTGACAGCATAACTTTACTCTAAAATTACATGAACAATGAGGAGGAATTCACTCCTATTTATAGGCTCGAAATGAAGCTTCTAGGGATGACATGATGGCAATCCGTGTGCATCCTCAGCTAATCTTCACCCTTAGATCACCCTTGATCACCAATCTTGCAATAACAACCGTTTGATCAATCTTCATGAGGTGTCATGTCCAATAGGGGGTTGCCACGTATCACTCTGCTTCTCCTGACACCCCTGGCGCTTCTAGAAGTCCTATGATTGGTCTATTCTACCCTTAATTATAGTGAAAATGTGTACGGTAAATCCTAGGGTTCTAGGAATAGTAAAAATCTGGGTTGGGGTTGAAATTGGGGGCGCGTATGAGTTTGTTTATTTTACTATTGTTTGACTCGGTTTTATATTTTTGACCGGGTAAGTGTATGGATCGGGTATGGGTATAGGGGTGTGGGTTGGGTTATATATTTGGATGGGCTGGGTTAATGTTGGTGGGTTGGATTGTTTTAGGAATAAAGGTTGGGTTTTAATTGAGATCCGGGTATAGAGTTTTTAAAGGGTTTAAGATTTAATAAGGACCATTTGTGAATGAGCTGAAATTTAAGGGACTGAAATTGTCAATTTTTAAAAGTTAATCTAAGGGTGATTTCTGACATTTGGTGGATCTTTGAGGACTAATCTTGACTTTTTGACCAAACATGTCTCTCCCGGCTTCGGTTCTGAGTCTTTCCCATATCTCGTGCTCGTTTTCCCGGGTTTTCCGTGTCTTTTGTCGATTTTCCTTGATATCCGTCCCTGCACATATAAAAACACAAAAACACAATATCTTTTGGCATTTTGGTCGGGTTTTTGGTCTATTTGGGTCCGGTTTTGGTCAAATAAAAGTATGTGCTTAAGCACATACCAAAATTCCCCCAGACTAAGATATTGACGTGTCCTCACGCAATGTTATAAAAACACGTTTTTGAAACCGAAAATTTCCAATCTCTTTTTACTAACTTTGAAAAGTAGCAAAATTTTCAAAAGAGATCAAAAAATCTTAAGTTTTAAAAACTCCCCATTTTTCCTTTTATTCTATTTTTGTATTTTTCTTTATTATTTAGGTGACGGCTTTGTTGACAATCATTATCTATCGATAATTTTTAGGGTCTTCGAGTAGGAAACACGACTCATAAAGAAGTGACCATACGGATAAAATTCGTCGTCCCTGATTTTTCACGAGTCCCCAAACTAAGCTTAAAAACGAAATCATTGTTATTTACAAGTTAGATTGCTGACACTACCCATGAAAGCTAATTGTGTAATTACTTCTCGTTCCCAAATTCCTATTTTCCTCTATTTATTTTATTTTTGGTGAGAAATGAATTTCTTCAAATTCTCATTTCGATAATTTCTTATTCCGATAAAGATACCTAGTTTAGACGCTAAGAAGTTTCCAAGCCTTCCCTCGAAAACCGTTGCATACAAAAATGAGGTCCACATCAAGGTCTCTGATTTAACAAGATTTTGAGGATATACCTTTTATATAAGACCGAAACAACTCATCTACGAGTCCAGAGACAGAAGCTTTTATTAGGATACCCCCGGAGTCGAAGTTTGGCATTATAACACTTTATCTACATATTCAAGCACATTAACGTATTTAATCCTTGGCCCTTTATAACAATCACAACATCGGTTGCGAGCCGGCAAGATGTGATAGTCTATTATGACCTTGGAATTTTTCCTCTGCCTTTATTAGAAGTCTACAACATCGGCTGCGAACCGGCAAGATGTAGAAAACTTTTTATGGCTTTGGATTATTATTATACATTATCATATTCATTAATTATTTGTGTTGCCAAACCCCAAGTCCTACGGCTTTTATAACAATCCCAACATCGGTTGCGAGCCGGCAAGATGGAATAGTCTATTACACCGTAACACTGACAGTACCTTGATGTGTACCCAACTTTCATAAGCAAGAATTCTCTAAGGAAGAAATAAAAACTAATTATCGCCAAAACCAAAATACCTTTAATTATTCCTAGATTACTATTATTGGGTGAAACAAGCTTATGGGAACAAAAAGCCACAAATAACTTCGATGAGCTCTAAAGAGAACCAACTACTCCACGTTTAGCAATCTAACTTATAAACAACTCTATCATTTCTCGTTCTTCGCAAATTTAAAATCTTAAATAATAAGATCCGCGAATGCTTAGCCTTATAATCAAGCCATGCATATATAAAGTCGATACGGGAACTTGCAAATTCTTAAAAAGAATTCGCATTTTATAGCTCCTTGTGTAAAAGACTAGCATGAGCTTATGGATTATAAAAGGTTAAGGGAACAAGCTAGGGCTCAACACGCCCGATCAAGTCAGAATTTTATTCCTACTCTCACCAGCGGAAAGTCAACTAAATGTCAAAACTTGTTGGGAATTATGATGCATATCAAGAACAGACTACTTAGGTCTGGTAGTTTACTACTTAGGTCTGGTCGTTTACTGAGTTAGGTCTGTTTGTGATTTAGGTCTGGTTATGTAAAGTTAAGTCTGGTAGTACATGTTAAGTCTGGTTGACTTATAAAGTCTGGTCTGGTCGTGAAGATAGGAAAGTTTGTTAGAGTTATATTAGGAAAAGATACAATGCGTGTATGTATCTTTATAGAAGATTTGTGTATATCTTCTGTGTCGTCTAGGGTTTCCTTGTGTTATAAAAGGATCCCTAAAGTTTGTTAGTAAACGTGTGTGAGTTGTACGAATTGATAATAGTGAATATCAATATACGAAGTTAGTGATATTCCTGCTTGTGTTCTAAATTGTTCTTGTTAAGATTCCGCATTAACATTAACAATCACTTAGGGTTTCTCACTTAGATTGGTTCGGATTTATCCTAACCATCTACTAGGTATTCAAAACTACTTAGTGATCCATATACAATTTGTGGACCAACAAGTGGTATCAGAGCAAGGAGAGAGACTCTGAATTCGTAGAACACTAAATCCCTAAAACCTAATTCTCACTCAAATCACCCTTCACAATGTCTGAACTAGATAAGCCTGAAACTTTCTCAATCCATAACAGTGAGGATGAGCAATCAAACCATGAAGATGAAGGAAAAACCGAAACCAGTAACTCCCAAACACAACAACAACCCATCCCTTCCACAACCACAATCTCAAACATAAAACTTCCACTACTGAAGAGAGAAGAGTATGATATATGGGCCATGGAGATGGAACATTATCTGGAATACATTGATAGTGATGTATGGAAGGTGATTCAAAAGGGAAATTCTAAGAAGAGAATTTCACAAGGGAATGATGGGCAACTCAGAATAATGCCACCAGTATCTGCTGAGGAGATTAGGGCTGTGGAGAAGGAAAAGAAGGCCAGAACCTTGCTTCTTATGGCTATTCCTAAGGAGCATCTACAAAGGTTTCATGGCATTCTTGATGCTAAGGAGATGTGGGAAGCTATCAAGAAACGATTTGGAGGTAATGCTAACTCCAAAAAGATGCAAAAGGCTGTTCTTAAACAGCAATTTGAAACATTTAGTGTTTCAAAGACTGAAGGTTTGGAGAAGGGCTATGACAGATTTCAACATCTGTTAACACAATTGGAAGTTCATGGTGCAGCAGTCTCGAATGAGGATGCAAATCACAAATTCCTTAGATCTTTACCATCAGAATGGGGCAATGTATCTGTGGCAATGAGGATTAAGGAGGAAGTAGATTCTATGACACCTGATGACCTATACAATAATCTCAGGATGTTTGAAAGGGACATCAGTAACAACACTCAGGGTTCAACCAGTTCATCAAATGTTGCTTTTGTGTCTCAAAACAAAAGCAATACTTACAAGGTTAGATCTGGTGTTAGGTCTGGTAACTATGAAACTCCTTCAAGTGAAAGGTCTGCTTCAAGTTTCACTGATGAGGTGATACATTCTTTCTTTGCCAATCAAACGGAAGATGAAAGCTTTATTAGTGAAAACCTTGAACAAATTAATGATGCTGAAGTTGAGGAGATGGATATAAAATGGCACATTGCCATGGTTGCTTTAAGGGTCAAACGATTTCAGAAGCAATATGGTAGGACTATCAACTTCAACAACAAATCACCAGTGGGATACACAAAGAGGACTGTTGAATGCTACAACTGTCACAAGCAAGGGCATTTTTCAAGAGATTGTCCAGAGAAGAAGTCTGCTGATGAGAAAAGAGTTGAAGATGGGAAGATGGAAAAGAATCAGATGAGTCTGCTGACAATGGAAGCTGGAGGAGTCAATTGGGGTGAGCATCCAAGAGTAAATGAGGAGTCTGATCATGCTCTCATGGCCATTGGTAATGAGGTATCATTATGCTCTAAATTATGTACTGACTCATATAATCATGTTAAGGCTTTATGTGATGAGCAGCAAGAACAAATAGGTGATCTAGAAGTAAATTTATTAGCACATAAAAATGCTGTAAAAACTTTAGAGGCACAAAAGGTCACCCTTCAAAATCAACATGCTGCTTTAAATGAAAAACTATACTTTCAAGCTAATAAAATATATGAACAAGATGAGAAGCTTAAAAGGTATAGACAATTAGGGCTTAAAATTCAGAAGGAGAGGGATGAGCTGAGAAAAAGGGTAGATCAATGGAACAATTCAAACAATAACCTGTTTAAGTGTTGGGATTCTCAAATTAAGTCAAATAAAAAATGTGGCTTAGGATATGAGGAAAATGAGAACAGGGCTATATTTAAGAATAGAGAAGAGGACTATGCTGATAAACCTTTGTACAATAGGTTTGTTAAGTCAGGTGATTTTAAGGGAGTACCACCACCTTTGAGTGATGACTATACTCCTCTTGAAAAAGAAGAGTTGGATGATTCACTCTTTGTGTATGGTAAGAAAGGTCCTCAAGTGTCTGAACCAACTACCTCAGAGGACAAATCTAGTAGATATTCTTCTTGTCAATCCAATGACTCTGAAGGATCTATTGATGGCTCCTCTGATCACTCTAAGTCTAAGTCAATCAGTGAGGAAAAAGAGAATCCTGAACCTAAGGTTGTTAAGGAGAGTGAACCTGTTGTTACTAAACCTTTAGTGACTGAACAAAAGGCTGAGACAGTTAAACCTAGTTGTGTTAACCACATAAAAACTCCTAGGGAATCTGTTAAATTGAATGAGTCACCTAGAAGCAATAGTGTTCACAGAGAGAGTAGGAGTAGTTACAATTATGCTCCTAAAAGATGTTTTGTGTGTGGAAGTTTGAGTCAATTAATAAGAGATTGTGACTTCCATGAAAAGAGAATGAAAAGAGAGGCTGAGCAAAAGAGAATGAATGTTAATAAGGTTAATGGTTCAAATAAACCAGTTTGGAACAATGCTAATAGAGTTAACCATGCCAACCAGTTTGTCCCCAGACCTGTTCAACTAAATAACACTACCAGACCTAACTCCTTTGTTAGTTCTGGTAGACCAAATTTTGGGTCTGGCTACAGAAACTTTAATGTGAATAGGCAAAATGTTAATTTTATGAGGCCTAAAGTGAATACTGGTTATGTCAACTCTGTGAGACCAAATGTTAACACTGGTTTTGTAAGACCCAAGCAACCTTTTCAAAAACCTCAGGTGAATGAAAATTTTCAAAGAAATAATTTTTATAAAGCTCATTCACCTGTAAGAAGACAAACAAATGGGGGTTCTACTGATAATTTCTCTGATTGCTGGACTTGGAATCCGTTTAAAAATGAATTTACCTATAAGTCCAAACATGGTTTCACTGGAGCAAGTTCATACAAGACCTATAAATATGTTGCTCCACAGGATGGACACAAGCCCACTCAGGCTTGGGTTGTTAAGAAAAACTGATCTTCTTTCTTAACTTTGTATAGTTTGTATATTTGTTTGTTTCTAATCTTGCTATTCTTCTTGGTTATTCTTATTTTCAGTACTTATTTTGTTCTCTATAGTATGTGTGTTTGGTATTTTGTACTTAACTTTGTTTTGCAGTTGTTAGCTCTTTTCTATTTGCAAGTTATTCTTATGTGGAAAATTAAAACATCAGAACCAAAGAGCTTTTTATTTAATAACAAGAAATTGCATTCTAGGATGCAAATTACAAAGCTTCTTAAGACAAAAGATTTTTCCCAAACTAGCTAAACATTACCACCTACACTTTCTGCTTTCCTTTTCCCATGAAGTCAGGAATGGTCTTCTTGGCCCCTCTGCCACCAAATTGATTCCATGCTTTTGGGCATGGGAGTGCAAGTATCACACTGCTTGGTGGAGGACGTGGCACAGAAGTACTACTCAGGGAAGGCACAGTCTTCGAAGGAAAGGTCTCTTCATCATTCTTGGAGGGGTCTTCTTCTTTGGCACTTTTATCATCTACATCAGAAGGAGGAGTTGGTCTTGAAGTTTTTGGTGTTTCATTGTCTGGTTCCTTTTCAGACAGATCATAAGCAGCTAGCCATTGTTTCAGAGTTGCTTCTCTCAATGTCTTGTTTCTTGTGATTGATGAATACCCTGGTGGGAAGTATCCACCCCATCCTCCTGAGGATGTATCAGAGGATGAGTTATTTGGATCCCAGGAATCGGATGAAATCTCTATGGTGTTTAAGTTGGATGGATCCATTATGCTTATAAGGTTTTATTCTGGTTTGTGATGGTATTTGTGATAAAACTATGGGTGGTTTTATAGGGAAAATCAAGGTTTAATGTCTTTTAATGCTTGGTTGGTGTATGAGTTAATACTTGCAGGGAAAGAGTTATTAATTGTGTTTTTGGAAAGTTGACCTTCGTTTTTATTTTGGTTAAGTATTTTCTAGTGATAAAAAAAAAAAAAAAAAAAAAAAAAAAAAAAAAAAAAAGGGAATTTACACTTAAGGGGAGGTAATGTACATTTAAGGGGAGGCAAATGTACAAGTTTTAAATATTTTTAAATCGGGTAACCTTAAGTGTTAAATCTGGTAGCTCATGTGTCTTGCAAAAATTGGTTTTTGTCTCCTATTTCTTGTTGTTTCAACTAATTCTTGCAGAGAAGAGTGGAATGAGGTGTTGCAAAACTTTGCATTCGCTATAGAAATTGTGTAAGTCCACTCTCTTAGTTAGGTCTGGTAAGTGTATGATTCGGCCTGGTTGACTTTTTAGGTCGGGTAGTGTTAATTTTATGACCGTTAGATCTGGTCAGAGTAACTAAAGATTTTACTAATATATTACCGTTGCACTATTTTCGGTAAAACAAGATATTTATGAAGTATATAAGCTTAAAATTTGATATTATTTATCTTCTTTTATTCTTTATTTGCTTCCAAATTTAAATAATCTTTATTACTCACGACTCTGTTTCTACGCAAATATTTTTCCAAACCCTACCTCTCTTGTCAACCAGACCTAAATCATTAACTCATCCATGGCTAATCTCAAGTTTGTGGACAAGCATAATCAAGTCGGGTTCTTGAAGAAGCCAGATCAAAGTGCAGGTTTTGAGCAGATTGTGGATTTTCTAAAAGGTTCTTATATTTGTTATTCATTAACTCATACTCCTACTATTTATCAGTCCCTTGTCAAGCAGTTCTGGAGGTCGGTTACCTCTGAGACTCTTGATGATGGGACACCATGCTTAAGAGTTGTCATAGACAAAAATGGTTTTACCATTTCTGAAGCATCCATTAGGGACAGTCTCAAATTGGATGATGCTTTAGGAGAATTTGATTTGTCTAATGAGGATATTTTTGAGGGTTTGAATAGCATTGGGTACCCCACAGATGGAAGCTTTACCTTTTGGAAAAGTCATTTTTCACCTCAATGGAGGTTTTTAGTACATCATTTACTTCAGAGCTTAAGTCCCAAAAGTGGTGGATGGGATCAATTTGGAAGCAGAATTGCTTCTGCATTGGTCTGTTTATCATCTGGAAGGAAATTTAACTTTTCAAAATTAATTTTTGAGGGAATGGTGAAAAATGCTAAGAACCCAAAATTTTTAATGTATCCAAGATTTTTGCAAATGATCTTGAATTTTGAAACTAGAGATAAAGTGCCTTACATCAGTGTGGCCTTTACTTCTAAACTTTTTGCAAATCTAAAAAGGAGTTTTCAAGGGACAGACAAACCTTTGCTTGCTGCTATGCTTGGTACTAACAATGCAGGTACTTCTGAAGCTGCACAAGTGAACCCTGATGAAGCTCAAGACCAAGCCTCATCTAGGTCTGCTACACCTAGGTCTTCTCCAATTCCATCACCTCAACCAGGTCCCTCACCATCAGTTGAAAGATCATCTACACCCATCCAACAATCTTCACCTCCACAACCACATGTTCCAAGTCCTGAAAGGGAGGAGGCACAAAATCCCATAACTGTAGAAGATCTCCTTGTCATTGTTCCTCAACTACAAAAGAAGATTGACATATTGGAAAAGACTAATGAGGCACTCAGAAAAGCTTATGTGACTTTGGTGAAGAAAGTAAAGAAAATGGGAGTAGCAATGAAGAAAAAGGGTGTCTCTTTTGATGATGAGGAAGATGAAGCTGAAAATTCTTCCAAACAGGGGAGGAATTTGGAGCAAGAACCACAAGAACAAGAAAATATTCTTCAAACACCAGTTCAAGAACCACTTGTTCAAGATAATGTCACCACAATTAGTCCAGAGACACTGGAAGTTGCAGAGACTTTGGCTCAATCAATGGGCAAAATTAAACAAGATAGGAAGAGAAGAAAGTTAATTTTGTCTGCTGAGGAAGAGATTGAGAAGTTTGGAACTATTTCTGATGAAAAGTCTGGTAATGAGTCTGGTGATGAGTCTGGTAAAGAAGAAAAGTCTGGTAATGAACTTAGTTCTGGTAATGAAGAACAAAAATCTGCACTAAGAAAGGGAAAGCAGGTCATGGAAGAAACTTCATTGCCAAAGAAGTCTAAGAGAAAAACAAGAGAAGAACTTGCATCTGAGGCTGAAATTGAGAGGATTAAGGCTCAAGATATTGCTGATGAAGAAAGACAAAAGATGTTAGATGCAGTCTATGCAAGACAGTTGGCTGAAGAATCTGATGATTTTACAAAACTACTCAATGTTGATGATGAAGTGAGAGCAAAGTATGAAGAGTTACTAACTATTGAAGGCTTAACTGCTGATGAACGAGCCAAACAGTTAGCTGACTTCATTAATGCAAGGAGTAATGATGATACATTGGGTGGATTCTTGGAAAAGTTCAAACTTCAAAAGAAATCTAAGATTCCTAAGAAGATGTCTATGGCAGAAAAGAAGTATGATATGAAGATGTATCTTAAGAATCAAATGCATCTTTCTTTGGATCAGATGAAAAAGAAGTCATATGAAGAAATTCAAGTAGCATATCTCAAGGCATTTGAGAGAGATCAAGGTTACAAAGCTACTGATTATGATGATGTGCAGAAATTTTGCTTTCAAGGTAGAAAGGCTAAAGAGACTGAACTAGTCATTGAACCTGATAAAGTGATTGATCCACAAACTGAAGCTGGTAAGTCAACAGAAGAAGTGCAAGATGAAGTGATTAAGCCTATTGTGTTTCAAAGAAGAAAAGGTTTGGAAAGGAAGAGTAAATCCAAGAAAGTAGTTTTTGAAGAGGAATTAGATGAAGAACCTTCATCTGAAGGAGCCACAATGGGGACTATTGAAAGCACTAAGGAACCTACTAAGGTTGTCAAGTATCAACTTATCATGACTGGTGGAAGGGCTGCATATCAAATAATAAGGGAAGATAATTCTGACATTGTTTATATGAATTTTACTGGCATTTTGATTGATGTGAATAGGGAGGATCTTCAAGAACTTTATCAGTTGGTGAATATTAAATATGGAGATCATCCTCCTGAAGATGAGTTTGAAAGAGTCTTCTGGGGAAATTTGAAGGTGATGTTTGAGCCTCCAACTGAGTCTGATATAGTGTGGAAACTTCCTGAAGAACAGAACATTGTCAGCTGGAGATACTTTCATACCTGCAAGGTACATTGTGTGTCATTAAAGAATGCTGATATTTATATGCTTGCAGAGGTGGAATATCCTTTATCATCAAGTGTCTGCAAGGAAATGATGAACAAAAAGTTGTATGCTAGTAAAAAGGATGAAGGATATGAGATGTTATTGGATTTAATTAAGAAGCAGTCTTTGAAGGATGTAGCCTAAGAGTGTTTGAAAGAATTTTCACAAGTTGTTGAGTGAGACTATTGGAACTTCTCACTTGGTGGAGGTGCTTTGCACTAACACATTAAAAGGTTATCAGTCCACCTTGTCTCATCAACACAAGGACTGGCTAATCCTGAGCAAACGGCTAACAGGTAAAGATTGCTCAAATCCGTTTATGGCTGACAATTTGCCAAAAATTGTATGGTATTCAACTCACCATATCTAAGATAAGTGAAGAGTTGGCTAGCCCACAAGGTTATGGCTTGTGGTAAAGGCTGTGGAAAACCATAAATGGTAATCAATTCACCATGATGAGGTGTTTTTCCATCAAAGAATTGACTAGTCCAGAAGCAAACGGCTTTTGGTAAAGACTTAACAAATCCGTTGATAAGCTGATGATTTGCTTAAAATCATATGGTTATCAGTGCACCATGGTCTTACACACCAAAACATTTGGCTACTCCAGTAGTAATGGCTATTGGTAAAGAGACATCAAATCCATTAAATTTCAATGATTCACCTCTCACAGGTGTTAACACACCTGGAAGTGATGAGAATAGCTATGAAACTTTATATGAATTGATGTACATATAGTCATTGTTGCTGCCAAGTCCATATCAGAAGAGCTTATCAAGATTCAAGCTGCTAGAAAGGAACAAGACCTAAAAACATTTCAAAGTGTTCAAGATTCAATCCTCAGAAGGCTAAATCAGAAGAACTTGAAGTTCATGAAGCATGAAGATCAAGTTAGGGGAGGATTGTTGGGAATTATGATGCATATCAAGAACAGACTACTTAGGTCTGGTAGTTTACTACTTAGGTCTGGTCGTTTACTGAGTTAGGTCTGTTTGTGATTTAGGTCTGGTTATGTAAAGTTAAGTCTGGTAGTACATGTTAAGTCTGGTTGACTTATAAAGTCTGGTCTGGTCGTGAAGATAGGAAAGTTTGTTAGAGTTATATTAGGAAAAGATACAATGCGTGTATGTATCTTTATAGAAGATTTGTGTATATCTTCTGTGTCGTCTAGGGTTTCCTTGTGTTATAAAAGGATCCCTAAAGTTTGTTAGTAAACGTGTGTGAGTTGTACGAATTGATAATAGTGAATATCAATATACGAAGTTAGTGATATTCCTGTTTGTGTTCTAAATTGTTCTTGTTAAGATTCCGCATTAACATTAACAATCACTTAGGGTTTCTCACTTAGATTGGTTCGGATTTATCCTAACCATCTACTAGGTATTCAAAACTACTTAGTGATCCATATACAATTTGTGGACCAACAAAACTTATTATATTTTTGCAAAATTTTTTAAAATTTTCTAATTTTTTTGGATTTTTTCAATTTTTTAGGAAAAACGGGATTGCATGAGAAAACGGCAAAAATGCAAGGCAAAAATCAAATCGAAAGATTACCCCCCCAGACTAAAACGAGACATTGTCCTCAATGTCTTAAAGGTAAGGGTATCCCTACAAAAATCTAAGGCCGTTTATTAATTATGCCAAAAGATAGATGTAAAACGATAAGATTAAGGATATCGGATAAGCAACGAATGATGAAACTCGAGTGGAGAGAAGCAAACCACGAGCACGAGAGTCTTCATTATTCGGGCAAATCCTGGACACATCACAAGAAAAACCACGAAACACAAGATATGGAAGAGGAACTCTTTTCATGTTTTATTAGAAAATAAGAAAGAAGATAGACACGGGGTGCCTCCCGAGAAGCGCTTGTTTTTGTTAACCGAGTCACATGAGCTTGACTCGACCCCGAATTTAATTGTCCATGGGGAAAGTTTGGAGATCCGGGACAACCATGGATGGTATGTCCCCTCCAAAATAGTGTTTGATCCTATGACCGTTCACCTTGAAGTTTGGACCGTTGTTTTGAGCTAGCTCAACGGTCCCATATGGAAAAACTTGAGTGATGGTGAATGGCCCAGACCAGCAGGTTTTGAGTTTGCCCGAGAAAATCTTTAGCCGAGAATTGAAGAGGAGGACTCGATCACCAACATTGAAAATGCGGTTTTTAATCTTAGAGTCATGAATCCTCTTTGTTTTCTCTTTGTAGATCAAAGAGTTCTCGTAGGCTTGATCCCGAAGCTCATTTAATTCATTAATTTGGAGCTTACGGGGATCACCCGCGGTCTTAAGGTCAAAATTGGCATGTTTCAAGGCCCAATATGCCTTATGCTCGAGCTCGATGGGCAGATGGCATGCCTTTCCGTAAACCAGCTTGTAAGGAGTACACCCGATGGGTGTCTTGTAAGCTGTTCGGAAGGCCCATAATGCATCATCCAATTTGTCGGCCCATGAGGCTCGATTTTCACCAACGGTTCTTTCAAGGATACGTTTCAATCCACGATTCGAAACCTCGACTTGTCCGCTTGTTTGCGGGTGATACGCGGTAGAGAGTCGGTGGGTGACACCGTACTTGAGCATAACTTTTGCAAATTGTTCATTGCAGAAGTGAGTACCACGATCACTGATTATAGCACGAGGGGCTCCGAATCGGGAGAAGAGATTTTTTAAGAACTTAACCACAACTCGGGCGTCGTTAGTGGGGAGCGCTTTCGCTTCAACCCATTTTGACAAGTAATCGACGGCCACGAGTATATATTTATTCCCTCGTGAAGACGGGAATGGCCCCATGAAATCGATGCCCCACACGTCAAAGATCTCGCAGACTTGAATTGCATTTTGAGGCATTTCGTCTTTTTGCGAGATTTTTCCTTGACGTTGGCAAGAGTCACATGACTTCACCAAGTCGTGGGCATCACGGTAAATTGTCGGCCAATAGGAATCGGAATCAAAGACTTTTTTAGCGGTGTAGCTGGCACCATGATGTCCCCCCGTGGGTCCATTATGGCAAGCCTTGAGGATGTCAATGGCTTCTTGGCCATGCACACACCGTCTTATAACTTGATCGGCACATATCCGGAATAAGTAGGGGTCGTCCCAGAAATAATGTTTAACATCTTTGAAAAACTTCTTTTTCTGTTGGGACGACATCCCTTTCACCACAAAATTCCCCGCATGGTAATTTGCATAGTCGGCAAACCATGGGGTACTTGGATCATCTTTTAAAGATACCATCCCAAGTGTCTCGAGAGGAAATGTTTTGGTAATTTCCTTTTTCTCGAGATCACTTTGATGGGGATTTTCAAGTCTGGATAAATGATCAGCAGCTAGATTCTCTGCTCCTTTTTTATCACGAATGATAATATCAAATTCCTGGAGCAGAAGAATCCACCGAAGTAATCTCGGTTTAGCATCTTGTTTTGCTAAGAGATACTTGAGAGCAGAATGGTCCGTATACACTATGCTTTTGGATAAGACAAGATATGGTCTAAATTTCTCAAAAGCGTAGACAACGGCCAACAACTCTTTCTCGGTAGTAGTATAGTGAGATTGAGCGTCAGTCATTGTCTTGCTAGCATAGTGTATCGGCTGGAAGTACTTTGATTTGCGTTGCCCCAGGACTGCACCAATAGCATAATCGCTAGCATCACACATTAGCTCAAAGGGCAAGTCCCAGTCGGGGGCAACCAATATTGGTGCTTCAGTTAACTTCTTTTTGAGAACCTCGAATGCTTCGATGCATTCGGGAGAGAAGAAGAACGGAGCATCTTTTTCAAGAAGATGGGTCAGAGGCCGGGCGATTTTAGAGAAGTCTTGAATAAATCGTCTGTAGAAACCGGCATGACCAAGGAAACTTCGGATTCCTTTAACGGTAGTGGGATGAGGTAGCTTAGCGATAACATCGACTTTGGCACGATCTACCTCAATCCCGGAATTAGAAATCTTATGGCCGAGGACAATGCCCTCTATTTAGAACGAGATTGGTGTTTTCACACCGTTCAAGCATTTTGTCTAAATGGGAGAGGCAAGATGAGAAAGAATTTCCATAGACGGAGAAATCATCCATAAAGACCTCCATCGTCTTCTCGATCATATCATGAAATATGGCCATCATGCACCTCTGAAACGTGCCCGGAGCATTGCACAAGCCAAAAGGCATGCGTCGGTAGGCAAACGTTCCATAAGGACACGTGAAGGTGGTCTTTTCCTGATCTTGGGGATCAATTGGTATTTGAAAATACCCGGAAAAGCCATCGAGAAAACAATAGAACTCATTTCCCGCCAAACGCTCAAGCATTTGGTCCATAAACGGTAGAGGGAAATGGTCTTTACGGGTAGCATCATTGAGTTTTCTATAATCGATACACACTCTCCATCCGGTGACGAGACGTGTGGGAATTAACTCATTTTCTTCATTTTTCACAACGGTCATTCCACCCTTTTTGGGCACACAGTGGACTGGGCTAACCCATGAGCTATCTGAGATCGGATAAATCATCCCTGCGTCAAGGAGTTTAAGAACTTCCTTTTTTATGACATCATGGATTTTTGGGTTAACCCGTCTCTGTTGCTGAACAGCGGGTTTGAAATTATCTTCCAATAAGATCTTATGAGTACAGAACCGAGGGTCTATGCCCTTTATATCGGAGATCTGCCAAGCGATGGCACTCTTATGCTTTTTAAGCACGTCTAAGAGTTGGGTCTTCTCCTCATCTTTAAGATTTTTAGAAATGATGACGGGAAATTTGTCGGTATCTTCTAAGAAAGCATACTCGAGATGAGGAGGTAAATCCTTGAGCTCAAGCTCCGGAGGATTCTCAGTAGACGGCTTAATTTCTTTGATTTCTTCTTTTTGAATTTCTTTCATCGGAGGGAGAGAAGATGTCGGATCTTCATTCAATAATCTTTCAAGCAAAAGAATATCTCCCTCCGGATCAAGATAAGAATCATCAACTTTCGGTGAAGTTGGTGTTTCAATAGCAAGAAAGTCATCGACCTCTTCCATGAAGAAATCACTTCCCTCAAACGGAGTGAGGGACGGGGAAGGGTCGAAAAGAATGGGTTGAGAAGAAGGAGTGGGATTGCCACTCGAGGATTTGTCGGAAAATCCAAGAACTTCTTGAGAATACTCCTCTGAGGCAACATCAATCACATCAATTCGATTAACCAGAACAGAATCATGATTGGAGGAGTATTTGAAAGTTCGATCAAGGTTAAAAGTAACGGCCTCATTATCAACCCTCAACGTAATTTCTTCACCGTAAACATCAATCAAAGCCCGCCCGGTCCTCAAGAATGATCTTCCGAGAATTAGAGGAACTCGAGGGTCAGCATCGAAATCAACAACCACAAAATCTGCTGGAAAGTGGAACTTCCCTACCTTGACGAAGACATCCTCGGCTATGCCAAGCGAAATAGTCGTGGTCCAGTCTGCAAGCTCGAGGGTCATGCAAGTGGGGGTAAGTTCGGGCAATGAAAGTTTTTGCCAAATGGATAACGGCATTAGGTTGATGCTCGCACCTAGATCGGCCAAGGCATGACATTCAACCAACCCCGGGAAGTCACATGGAATGAGGAATCTTCCCGGGTCTCCAAGCTTTTCCGGAAGCTTTTTAAGGAGTACCGCTGAGCAGTTTTCGTTCAGAGGGGTTTTTGCGAGCTCAAATAATTTTTCTTTATTGCTCAATAAACTCTTGATTGTGGAAGCAAACTTTGGCATCAAAAGCAAAGCATCCGCGAAGCTTATATCAAAATGCAAATCTTGGAAGATTTGGTAGAATTTTTCCATTTGATTTGAAGCTTTTTCGCGGAGCTTTTGATCATTTAATCTCGAAGGATATGGAAGTTTTGCTTTTACGGGAGCTTCTTCGGGAGCTTTTTCGGGCTCAAGCACATCCTTAGGTTTCGATGGGTGGACAACCGGAGGTTGGACGTCTTCGGTCCTTCCGTTGTTAGTAGGAAGTTCCATGTCCTTTGTCGCCTCGGTCTCACGGGCGACTACCTTAGGAGGTAGAGAAGAAGAGGTAGTCGGAGCCGTGGGTCCATCATATGATACACCACTCCTTGTAGTGATCGCCTTAATATCACCCCTCGGGTTAGCAATTGTGTTGCTAGGAAGAGAAGATGAACCCGAGGTTGATGGTTGATTCATTTGGAAAAATCCACTCATCATTTTCTTAAGCTCGTTTGTTTGTTGAGATATCGTCGTATCGATCTCTTTCTTAAACTCAACTTTTATGTTATTTATCTGATTCTGCATGGCGCATATGGCAACATCATTTGTCTTGTAACACCTAAAAATCTTAAACATGGTAAAAAGACCAAAATGCCCCTATGATCTTAAAAACTTAATAAAAAGCTTATAAAGTACCGAATCAATCTCGAACTTCTGGAAATGGGCAAGATATGATACCAAATAATTTTGGCAACTATGATTAATATTTTTAAAAAGTATAAAATACCCAAAATACCCTTTAAGAACCGAATGAATATTATATGCATTATTATTAGTTTTATTATACATTATATATAAAAATAAATACAAATAATTATGGAAACTCATCAATTTGATTTGGTCCAAATTAATTCTGAGATTTTGGCCAGCCAAGCCCTCCCCTAAACTCGGCCACATTCCTTTTATTGTGTAACAAACCCATTAAACCTAATAACAAGTTACCGAAAATCAAAAACACACACATAAATCCAAAACGTGTTCATCCGGCCATCTAAAAATTTTGTGGTATTTTTCTGGAGTTCTTCATCAATTTAGGGAGCAAGGAAAATTGGTTTGAGGATTTAAGGTCCATTCGTTTGTTCGTTACATTATTTCTTGTCAATAAATCAATCCGAGAGGTATAAATTCTAAAAGCTATTTCTACACGTTAAATAATGGTTCTAATATTTTTCTTACACTTAGTATATCATGTATGATCTGTGAAAAATGTTAGAATTAAATCATGCAAGCTTTAAGTGGTCGAATGGAATTAAAATATGTAACATGGATTAATTATGTGAATCAGGTAATACGATTTTTCTGGGATGCCTTACTAATTTATATGAGTTACTTGGTCATCATATAATCTGGGAAAAATGGTAATTCGAATTGTAGATTCCTAGGTTGGTCGTGGTGAATTTAAAGTAATAAAACGGGTGTAAATTCTAATATATGCTAATCGAATTTTTGAGGCATGGAGATTATTTTTCTTAGATTCTATATAAGGTATATGACCCAAGGAAAATAAGAGTTTGATTTTTAGAAGCTCAAAATGTTGAATTTGGACTTAATTTAAAATTGGGTTTTTAAACTAAAATGGAGAAAAACTAGAAATTAGGGTTTACGATGGAACTAGGGTTTGCAAATCTGTAATTTGTGATTTAATAATATAATTATGATGTGTTAATTATTGGGTAATGATTAGGGAAGGTTAGGGTTTGGATTTTGAATTTTTATGGTTATACGATTTTATTTTAAAATGATAAGGGTGTGTTTTGTAATTAAATAAACTTGTGGGTTATTTTTGTAATGTTAATTAGATTAGTACTAAAGTGTAAAAATTATAACATGAGGGTCTTATATGTAAAATTATCAAGATATGGATTTAAAATGCAATTAGGGATCGAATTAGAATTAATTTAAATGGAGGGGTTAAAAGTGAAAATTATGAAACTTAAAGGACTATAATTTGATTCTGAATAAAATATGTGTTTTAATCAGTAACTTACAATGTTTTCATTTAAAACCCTTAACTTTGGAATATTTACATTTTAAACCCTAAGCTATCAAAACTTGTCAAGATCTACCCTATGTTCATAATATGACTAAAGAATGACTTAACTTAAGTTATGATACTTAATCCTTCTAATTATGGAAACCTGCTAAATAAGGAAACTTTTCTAAATATGGAAACTTACTAAATTTGGAAACCTGCTAAATCTGGAAAGTTACTTAAAATGGAAGGGCAAGTTAAAATAAGTAATTAAGAACCTACTGTAATTATCTTCTACTCCTTTAGGTGTGAAGAAGGAGAGGTCCTGATCCATTTCTGTGCTTTCTATTCTTGTCTTTGTTTTGCATTCGCGATAAGGTACAGATACTCTGCCCTTTTTCAGTAAGGGTGTCTTATTTCCTTTGACATGATTTGATTTCTGATTCGTTAAGGTTTCCCAAAGCCATTGCTATGTTTCCCTTTGTTGTGAACCTTCGATATGACCTTTGTTTTGTATACTTTGATCTGTTAAACTCTGATTTGGACCTTTGATACTATTTCTGAAATGATTTGATATGAACCATCTGTTATGAACTATCTGTATTGGACCTTTGGATATGACCTTCTGATTTGATTTGACACATGACTCTTAGTTTGATACCCGAGCCAAAATTTGTGACCCTAGCCATGAAGGTAACATGGCCATGTCATTGATGCACCGATGGCGTGACTCTAGTGTGTTGGAGTGATGTTACACACCGTCCCTTTGTTTTGGTCTGCATGTGATTGGGTAGGGGCGTATGGATGCATCCTAGATCTGTTCTGTTTAGTGGATTATCTGTTATATGATTTGTTATTGTCTGGTGACTGGTACTGTGTGCAATACATGCCTTTCACATATATCTGGGAGCTAGCTACTCCATTTGAAGAATGAGGACACCCCTCATATTATCTGATTATCTGAGAGGTCTCCCCTCTATATGATTATGAAGATGTGGTTACTATATTTGATTTGTCTGGGTTCGTGGTGGATTACTATCCTATTCTGTTCATTATACCTTCACATCATTTATATCTTATGATATTTCCCCATTGCACTATATCTTATTTCTGTTTCGTTATCATTACTTTGTTTATGTATCTGTTCACTGAGCTTTTTAAGCTCAGCCGCATTTCTTTTCCTGCGGCAGGTTCTTAGTTGGAAGTTGGGTTTGAGTGGAGAGACCTTTGGACTTAGAAGACTTTGATAGTATTCTGAAGTAGAGGCTATTAGAAGGATTTGCATTTACAGACTTAGTATTTAGTTTTAGTTTCATTTGTAACCTTGTAACTCCAGTATTTCATTTGTAACCTTTGAAATTTCTTGTATTACTATAGATGTATGTTTTGTTTGATCTGATATGAAACCATTATCGTGATATCTTAACCCTTGCCGGGTTGGGGTGTTACAATTATGGTATCAGAGACAAGTTTCCACTCGTAATACATTTACCCTTGACCTGTGAGGTTAGGACCGCTAAGTTTCCCTGTAGGCGCTCATAAGATAAATCTTTAAGTTTTGCTTTAGGATTTCCCTATAGGAACTTAAGTTCTGACCAGTGAGGAATGGGTAGACTATAAGGCTTTTGGTTAAGTATCATTGCTTCCGCATCACTCTGATTCGTGCTTTGTTAGATCCTGTTGATACCACCTTTGGAAATTGAAAGCTCATGATCTGCACAACCTAAGATCTGAAACCCAACTAAATCTTGGAATCATTGGAAATTGCCTAGAATTTGCCTAACGCCATTTGAACCTCGTTTTAAGATTCCGACTCCGAACTCTGATTCTTTTGTTAATCGTCTTGATACCTCTTCGGGCATTCCGAGAATCTCCCTGACGATGATATACTTGACACATTTTGTATTTGTCTTTTGCTTTGATAAACGTCTATGAATCTTCCGACACTATTTGATTTCGTTTCACCCATCTCTGTCCCCATGAGAAGTCTTGTGGTTGTGACCACGAGTATAAGAATGTTTCCCCTCATTTTTGAATGATAAAGATTTAATTGGTGATCCGTCTTTCCTTGATTAGTTAAACTTCGATTCTATTCTGATAAGAAGTTGGTTGATTGAGTATTCCAATATCGACAACTATCCTTCTATGTCTCACCTTTGGCGTTTGAAACAATTTTGACCTTCCTACTACAATTACCTATTGCTAAACCTTGGCTATCACTATTATTTTCCCTGCCGGACCTGGAGCTGACAACAACGGTAGCTACCCTGAAGAGTGAAGACCTTAGTGATGCAGAAGAAGAAATTCTAGTCAAGATGGCGAGCCTGGAGCTGATGAAGACATGCAGTCTCACTTTCCTATTCGTCTTGGTTGTACTAAGATGAATTGAGAGCGGAAGCAGACTGGATGATGAAGAGATTTAAAGATCGTGCCAGAAATTCACGTTACTCCATCACAGTCTCAAGAAGAAGTGTCGAAGGCTTGAGGGACCAGACTCAAGTTTATCACCCCTTCTCACCGTACGATCAGATGGACAAGCGTAGACAGACTACTCGGACTTGGAAGAGATTTGAAATCATGTATTCGAGTGGACGATTTTGGAATGATCATTTGTGGTTGGAAGAGTTGCTTTCGTGAAGGACGAAGTTATTGATGGCGTGTTCACTTCTGCTTAACCCACTTAAGCTCCCGTTACCTGATGATAAGATCTTTCGAATGATTCGGGTTCTCCGTTAGTATTTCCGTTTGGTGTTCTTTCTACGTATGTTGGATGACGGTTTTGTCATGAGAATTTTGATGTGTTTTAAAAGACCTGACGCCTTGGACGACGTACTTCATTGATGCTTACTAATTCCATTACGTTATTTGTACGACCTGTATCCCTGATTTTTGAATTCGTAGTGATGACCGATTCGGACCAACTCTAGGGTGTAGAATGGACTGTTAGGTGGTTGATAGATGCTTATTCACGACTTGAGATAAAGTATGACCATCATGAAAGTATACTCATATGATGCTGGTATTATGACGAGTAGCTAACGTGATAATACTTACGTCATATGACGTACCCTCATTGTGATCATAGGATATTTTGAGGAGTGCCTTAGAAACCTTAGAAATTCTGATATCTGATTGAGACTTTAGGAGTCGCTCTGCCTTTGCACTTAAATCTGTCTTCACCATTATACGATTGATACGTCTGGATTCTCGACACGCGTTTGCTGACCTCTGTACTTCCGATGAGAATCTTAGGTTCTGTTGTAGAGCTTTCTGCCGTCTGATAATCTGTTTTCTGTCTGCATGGACTCTATCTGTTACTATGAAGGAGTACACCTATGTGTTGCTATATGTACGTCTAACAATCGATGAATCTGTTCATGATGATCTGTTGTGAATTATGGTCTGTCCTTTCTAAAGAAACCGAAACTATTTTGATTATCAAGAGAGAATCATGAGAAACTAGTCATTCACATTTCCGTTCGCAGTCCGTTATGCTTTCCGTTTCGTCTCACTTCCATTTTCGAGGACGAAAATTTTTTTTTAGAGGGGAAGAAGTTGTAACACCTAAAAATCTGAAACATGGTAAAAAGACCAAAATGCCCCTATGATCTTAAAAACTTAATAAAAAGCTTATAAAGTACCGAATCAATCCCGAACTTCTGGAAATGGGCAAGATATGATACCAAATAATTTTGGCAACTATGATTAATATTTTTAAAAAGTACAAAATACCCTTTAAGAACCGAATGAATATTATATGCATTATTATTATTTTTATTATACATTATATATAAAAATAAATACAAATAATTATGGAAACTTGATGCGTGGTTTTGCGACCTTACAACAGGTTTTACCTCTCGAGGGATCTCAAGAGGCTTGCAATCCCCACCAGGCAGTGTACCTGACCGATGTAGTATAGTGAAGTGGCAAGTACCGGGGGATTGATCGTTCTCTAGGGGAATAGTGTCGTTAGGATTGAAAAACTACTCTAATAGGTCTAAGGGTGAGGGAAGATTCTTTTTGTATTTTTATGTTTTTATGAAAGCAAGTAAAATCTCGGGTTTGAAGGAGTGGGCGGAATTAGTTGCTAGTCAACTAACCCAAATAACTACAAATGCAAATAAAAAAAATACTGAAAATGAAAAGGTTGGTGGAACTTATGTGGAGAGAAATGTGTTTACTTAGATTTCCTTACTCCCTAACTATCTTTTACCGGTTGATTAGTGTGTATTAATTGCGTGGATGATGGGTGTATTCCTTAATACCAATCGTGGGGTGGCGTACGTACTTCCCCAACTCTACAAGCTCCTACTTCACTCCTATGTCGAGCCGGCTAAGAAGCTCCTAACATGGGATCACTAGAATTTGCCCATGCATTAAATACAACCATAATAACCTTTAGTATGCATTGGTTCATGTTTCTTAAGACGTTCAAGCAAGTTACCGTATAGGAAGTTAGCCAGTTTTCTTAAGCCTAACATCGATAAACAATCATCCAATACAATTAATAACACACCAACAACCAATAATCAATAGTTAGGTTTCATTAGATCTAAGCAAACACAAGATAAATTTAGCCTAGCATGTTAATTAAAAGACAAGAACAAGATATAATCAAACAACACATAGACATATTGTATGATTAAGTGATTACTTATCTTCAATTAAACATGGGAGATCCAAGGGTATAAAACCCTTAAAAATGGCAGAAATTCGTCTTAGGGTTTCTCCTCACAAAGTTGCACACTAATGACAAAAAATTATGAAAGTATATATAGGAAAACAGATCTGACGGCGTCACGTTATAGGATGTGACGCCGTCACCTCGCCGCGGCTAGGGTTCCCGGATGGCCTTCCTGACGCCGTCCCTCTTTAATCCTCCAAAATCCGTTCTGGCCTATCAAGGCTTGACGACCTTCTTGACGCCGTCCCCCTTTAATCTTCCAAAATTTCTCTGGCTTATCAAGGGCTGACGCCGTTAAAATGGAGCTTGACGCCGTCAAAGGTACTTTTCCAGCCGATTTTGAGACTTTGTCGTTTTCTTCACTTTTATGCTCCAAAAACGTCCAAAATGCTTCCTTTTCCAGATTTCTTCTCCAAAGTACCTAAAATGACAAAAGGAACGATTTAGGGCAATATTTGATCAAATAAATACGATTTAGGGCTTAAATGACCCCCTAAAAGCGGTACACTTTTCGCTTCATCAAATACCCTTACACTTGAGATTTGCTTGTCCTCAAGCAAATGCGCTTTTATTCTAATCAAAATACAAGTTAGGGGTCATTTAATGCTAATATAAAAGTAATTACAACAAATAGTCGTTCCACTTTAATCATAATAAGCACGGAGATTACAAACTAGCACCTCACAAGTAGTGTTTAGATACTCACATCTCTCAGGTGTCATAAATGTAAATCTCATAAATGAAAATGGATAATATCTCTCACTACCTGTCATAGCAAATAGATTACCATAGGCTTGGGAAAGGATCAAAAAACCTCCTCCGCTAGGCGTAAGCACCTAAGATAAACTATCAAAGAGGGCTTTTAAATGGGTTATAACGTTAGGTGTAGGGATATGATAAACACGGATTTGTTGGATAAGGGATATTTTACTGGTGGCGAGTTAACGATCTTGGTTGATTACAAGTACTATACAATGTTGCTAAGCCAAGACTCGACTCAATCTTAAGCTTAAAAACAAGATAACAAAAACATAAAATAAACATAAAATGAAACGGGATGGTAGTCCGTATGTTTTTTCTACTTTTCTTTTCTCATTTTTTTGTATTTTTCTTGATTTTTTTTTTTTTCATACACTCTTGCCCTACCATCCAAAATAATACATCATAGGGGCGTTGCATTCCCCTTACACTTGAACTTTTACATAACTTTACAAATAACTATTCTAATGACTCGAATTAAGATAATCAAAACACTTGGAGTACTTTTAAAATATTTAGCATATATGGGGGTAATAATGTTGTTCTTCCCCCTTACTCCATTACACCAGTACTTTACCCATGAGTCCCAATCGTCCCAAAACAATATGTACAAGGATATGACTTGACTTAGCAACCATGTAATCAATTAGATAATTAACTTGGGGTTTAAACAAATGTTGTCACAATAATGCACTAAAAATGAGTGCATACAAGGTAGGCTAAGGCGATTTGGGTGTACATTTAAGTGGGGTGTAAACAAATTCTTCCTTTAAGTAAAATGCTTAAAGTTAGAAACGAAAAGATAGGCTCTGAGTGGTGTACTAGGGGTATCGTGTACTAAAAATGAGTACAACACAAAGGGTGTGGGAGAATTACTTGACCAATGTAGCCAACGTAATTATAACAAAAACACAGGTGTAAAACAATGGGTTAATCCTAATGCCTCTTATCATGTAGTAAATCGAACTACACGAATGTAGTCTCACTTGTGGCCTCGGAATGGTCCTAACGCAAGTTCTAGAATCTAAGTGCTACCGGTACACACATCATAGCATAAATGCTTTTCCTACCAATTCTAGGGGCGAACCTCACATATTTGGGGGTGGAAATATTTTTAGTGGTACGGTTTTTGTGCTAGTCATATAACTCCTATCCATGAGACGCTCATTAAGATCAAAGTTTCACTCCTATATGTTGTAAAAAAATTTAAATTTGGCACTAACAATGCCTTAACAGGTATTTCTCTCAGTTTTATTACACATCTACCATTGAACAAACAAAAATCAAGTGTAATTGCATGCATTTCTGAAGTATCGTACTTTACCCCCCCCCCCCCCCCCTTACACTTAAGATGAACATTGTCCCCAATGTTCAAATAACAAGATGTAAAAGTAAATAAGGTAAAAGAATGAAATCAAATACTCCCCTGATTCGTTCGGTGGATAAAGAGGTGACATGGTTAGATCTTCTTCCAAGGTAATGTTGAAGCTTCAAGACTAAAGCATCGCCAAAAGCTCGATTCCACAAACATCTCCTTATCCAAAATAACCTGTTAAACCTTAGAAAACAAACACGAAAACCTGCATAACATCGGCGGGATAAATCTATATAAGGATATAATGCTTGTGGAATGATTATTTTGCAGATTCCTGGAGTTTATAAGTTAGAGATTTAATAAAGCATTTTATGATTCCGGAAGAAAAACAAAACTTTCAAAAATTTCAGAAAATTAAAACCTGACGCCGTCAGGTTGTAAGGCCTGACGCCGTCAGAAATGATCTGACAGAATTCTCATGTTAAGTTTCCGGAAAATTTCTGGAAAAACCTATACCTTACTTCCTGGAATTCCTGCAAAACATCATTATGACTCGATACAAGCATTTGACTCAAACAATTACTAATATGTACGTTAATTTAATATTGTTATTATTCATGTTCATTTGTTCTAATAAACCGATTTGGATTTCCCTTACACTTATCTTTTGCAAAATACCTTTATATGTAGTTAAGACGAAGTTAAAAACAAGATAAAGCATTTTCACAATTTAGTTTCGAACATGAATCAATAATAATAAAAATTAAACATACATACGGAAGCAAATAAAATCAAGCAAACAAATAAATAAACACACAAAGCAAATAAAGCTTGGGTTGCCTCCCAAGAAGCGCTTGTTTTTTGTTCGAGTCACGAGCCTGACTCTACCCTTATTTAATGGATAAAGGAGAGGTTTTTCCTACACTTAGGATTAAGTACGGGTGATAGTAGCGATACACACCATCTCGGTGGAAATATGCCACGTGAGGAAAGAGTGACGGGTGAATTATATGCTCAAAGGTGCGGGATCCTATCATCATAATCTCACCTAATTCAATTGGGTTAGTGGGCGGATTAAGATTTTCTCCTAGAAAGGGATCATCTTCTATCAACTTCGAGAGACTCCAAGTTAAGAATCCACTTTGACCTAATAAACCCGGTTTAAACCCATAATGTTTCTTGTGATCAATGATAAATGGGTGATGTAAGTATGTAAGGTCATGGTTTACTCCTATGTTAGCTTCCTCTCTACAAGGCTTAGAGTCTAATACCTTCAGCGTAACACTACCCGGACTATATGGTTTGATGGGTGAATCAGGACCTATTTTAATCCCTAACTTTTCATCCAAGGATGGAAAATTGGGTAAGGGTCTCGGTTGAGGCTCAGGTTCATCAAAACTAGGAACTTCCATAGAACTAAAAGAAAGGTTGTGACTACAAGTATTCAAACCTATTTCTTCTAGTTGTGTTTGGTCCAAGGGCTCTACCTCTATTGGGGTTCCTATAGTCTCTTCTACTTTTTCCGGGTAAGTTACGGGCGATGTGTTAACCTCAAATGATGGTAGGATTTGTGGGGTATTTAGTGGTCTTGCATTTCTAACCTCATTCTCCATAGTATCTAAATCACCTATATGTTCATCATGTGTTTTGGTAGGATCTAACCTAAGCATTCTCCTAAGTATCTCACGAGCTTCTCTAGGCATCTCAACTTCAATGTCCGAATCATAAGGATCTTCCTTAATAATCTTATGTTCAATTTGCCTAAAGGATTCATCATGTGTTCCTTGAGATTCAAAGTCATTGGTCATAAAACCTAGGTCTTTTTGATCAATGTGATCATGCTCGGCTAAATCCTCCTCAATTGTTTTCTTAGGTAGTGATAACAGCAAACCTAGTGCTTCATCCAACTTATGGTTTGTTGCAATGGCTCTCTCCATAATTCCATGGCAAACTAGGTCGCATTTCCTATTGGCCTCACTAAAACGAGATCTTAAACATGGAGGTTGTTCATAAGAATCTATCCTAGGTGAAGGCTCATATGATTCATAGGTGTCTCTAAATGAGGTATTTTGAACTTCTTGGTGTTTTAGCCACTCAACCATATCTTGCAATCTTAGAAGTCTAAGTGAAAAGTCCATTTGAAGCAAATTACAAACAAAATCACAAAGAAAAGATAGACTACGAGAAAGCTACAAAATAAAAAGAAAAAATCTCACTTTATAGGAATCTTGTGAGTAGACCTAATAAAAATAAAATTTCAACCTACGCAATAACTACTCCCCGGCAGCGGCGCCAAAAACTTGATGCGTGGTTTTGCGACCTTACAACAGGTTTTACCTCTCGAGGGATCTCAAGAGGCTTGCAATCCCCACCAGGCAGTGTACCTGACCGATGTAGTATAGTGAAGTGGCAAGTACCGGGGGATTGATCGTTCTCCAGGGGAATAGTGTCGTTAGGATTGAAAAACTACTCTAATAGGTCTAAGGGTGAGGGAAGATTCTTTTTGTATTTTTATGTTTTTATGAAAGCAAGTAAAATCTCGGGTTTGAAGGAGTGGGCGGAATTAGTTGCTAGTCAACTAACCCAAATAACTACAAATGCAAATAAAATAAAATACTGAAAATGAAAAGGTTGGTGGAACTTATGTGGAGAGAAATGTGTTTACTTAGATTTCCTTACTCCCTAACTATCTTTTACCGGTTGATTAGTGTGTATTAATTGCGTGGATGATGGGTGTATTCCTTAATACCAATCGTGGGGTGGCGTACGTACTTCCCCAACTCTACAAGCTCCTACTTCACTCCTATGTCGAGCCGGCTAAGAAGCTCCTAACATAGGATCACTAGAATTCGCTCATGCATTAAATACAACCATAATAACCTTTAGTACGCATTGGTTCATGTTTCTTAAGACGTTCAAGCAAGTTACCGTATAGGAAGTTAGCCAGTTTTCTTAAGCCTAACATCGATAAACAATCATCCAATACAATTAATAACACACCAACAACCAATAATCAATAGTTAGGTTTCATTAGATCTAAGCAAACACAAGATAAATCTAGCCTAGCATGTTAATTAAAAGACAAGAACAAGATATAATCAAACAACACATAGACATATTGATTGATTAATTGATAACTTATCTTCAATTAAACATGGGAGATCCAAGGGTATAAAACCCTTAAAAATGGCAGAAATTCGTCTTAGGGTTTCTCCTCACAAAGTTGCACACAAATGACTAAAAATTGCAAAACTATATATAGAGTTTAAGGTCTGACGGCGTCACGTCATAGGATGTGACGCCGTCACCTCGCCGCGGCTAGGGTTCCCGGATGGCCTTCCTGACGCCGTCCCTCTTTAATCCTCCAAAATCCGTTCTGGCCTATCAAGGGTTGACGACCTTCTTGACGCCGTCTCCTTTTAATCTTCCAAAATTTCTCTGGCTTATCAAGGGCTGACGCCGTCAAAGGTACTTTTTCAGCCGATTTTGAGACTTTGTCGTTTTCTTCACTTTTATGCTACAAAAACGTCCAAAATGCTTCCTTTTCCAGATTTCTTCTCCAAAGTACCTAAAATGACAAAAGGAACGATTTAGGGCAATATTTGATCAAATAAATACGATTTAGGGCTTAAATGACCCCCTAAAAGCGGTACACTTTTCGCTTCATCAAAACTCATCAATTTGATTTGGCCCAAATTAATTCTGAGATTTTGGCCAGCTAAGCCCTCCCCTAAACTCGGCCACATTCCTTTTATTGTGTAACAAACCCATTAAACCTAATAACAAGTTACCGAAAATCAAAAACACACACATAAATCCAAAACGTGTTCATCCGGCCATCTAAAAATTTTGTGGTATTTTTTTGGAGTTCTTCATCAATTTAGGGAGCAAGGAAAATTGGTTTGAGGATTTAAGGTCCATTCGTTTGTTCGTTACATTATTTCTTGTCAATAAATCAATCTGAGAGGTATAAATTCTAAAAGCTATTTCTACACGTTAAATAATGGTTCTAATATTTTTCTTACACTTAGTATATCATTTATGATCTGTGAAAAATGTTGGAATTAAATCATGCAAGCTTTAAGTGGTCGAATGGAATTAAAATATGTAACATGGATTAATTATGTGAATCATGTAATACGATTTTTCTGGGATGCCTTACTAATTTTTATGAGTTACTTGGTCATCATATAATCTGGGAAAAATGGTAATTCGAATTGTAGAGGCCTAGGTTGGTCGTGGTGAATTTAAAGTAATAAAACGGGTGTAAATTCTAATATATGCTAATCGAATTTTTGAGGCATGGAGATTATTTTTCTTAGATTCTATATAAGGTATATGATCCAGGGAAAATAAGAGTTTGATTTTTAGAAGCTCAAAATGTCGAATTTGGACTTAATTTAAAATCGGGTTTTTAAACTAGAAATTAGGGTTTACGATGGAACTAGGGTTTGAAAATCTGGAATTTGTGATTTAATAATATAATTATGATGTGTTAATTATTGGGTAATGATTGGGGAAGGTTAGGGTTTGGATTTTGAATTTTTATGGTTATACGATTTGATTTTAAAATGATAAGGGGGTGTTTTGTAATTAAATAAACTTGTGGGTTATTTTTGTAATGTTAATTAGATCAGTACTAAAGTGTAAAAATTATAACATGAGGGTCTTATATGTAAAATTATCAAGTTATGGATTTAAAATGCAATTAGGGATCGAATTAGAATTAATTTAAATGGAGGGGTTAAAAGTGTAAATTATGAAACTTAAAGGACTATAATTTGATTCTGAATAAAATATGTGTTTTAATCAGTAACTTACAATGTTTTCATTTAAAACCCTTAACTTTGGAATATTTACATTTTAAACCCTAAGCTATCAAAACTTGTCAAGATCTACCCTATGTTCATAATATGACTAAAGAATAACTTAACTTAAGTTATGATACTTAATCCTTCTAATTATGGAAACCTGCTAAATAAGGAAACTTTTCTAAATATGGAAACTTACTAAATTTGGAAACCTGCTAAATCTGGAAAAGTTACTTAAAATGGAAGGGCAAGTTAAAATAAGTAATTGAGAACCTATTGTAATTCTCTTCTACTCCTTTAGGTGTGAAGAAGGAGAGGTCCTGATCCATTTCTGTGCTTTCTATTCTTGTCTTTGTTTTGCATTCGCGATAAGGTACAGATACTCTGCCCTTTTTCAGTAAGGGTGTCTTATTTCCTTGACATGATTTGATTTCTAATTCGTTAAGTTTTCCCAAAGCCATTGCTATGTTTCCCTTTGTTGTGAACCTTCGATATGACCTTGTGTTTGTATACCTTGATCTGTTAAACTCTGATTTGGACCTTTGATACTATTTTTGAAATGATTTGATATGAACCATCTGTTATGAACTATCTGTATTGGACCTTTGGATATGACCTTCTGATTTGATTTGACACATGACTCTTAGTTTGATACCCGAGCCAAAATTTGTGACCCTAGCCATGAAGGTAACATGGCCATGTCATTGATGCACCGATGGCGTGACTCTAGTGTGTTGGAGTGATGTTACACACCGTCCCTTTGTTTTGGTCTGCATGTGATTGGGTAGGGGCGTATGGATGCATCCTAGATCTGTTCTGTTTAGTGGATTATCTGTTATATGATTTTTTATTGTCTGGTGACTGGTACTGTGTGCAATACATGCCTTTCACATATATCTGGGAGCTAGCTACTCCATTTGAAGAATGAGGACACCCCTCATATTATCTGATTATCTGAGAGGTCTCCCCTCTATATGATTATGAAGATGTGGTTACTATATCTGATTTGTCTGGGCTCGTGGTGGATTACTATCCTATTCTGTTCATTATACCTTCACATCATTTATATCTTATGATATTTCCTTATTGCACTATATCTTATTTCTGTTTCGTTATCATTACTTTGTTTATGTATCTGTTCACTGAGCTTTTTAAGCTCAGCCGCATTTCTTTTCCTGCGGCAGGTTCTTAGTTGGAAGCTGGGTTTGAGTGGAGAGACCTTTGGACTTAGAAGACTTTGATAGTATTCTGAAGTAGAGGCTATTAGAAGGATTTGCATTTACAGACTTAGTATTTAGTTTTAGTTTCATTTGTAACCTTGTAACTCCAGTATTTCATTTGTAACCTTTGAAATTTCTTGTATTACTATAGATGTATGTTTTGTTTGATCTGATATGAAACCATTATCGTGATATCTTAACCCTTTCCGGGTTGGGGTGTTACAGTCTTCATATAGTTCAATACTTCCGGTGAAGTTTGAACTTGCAGAGGAAGAGGTTGTTGATAAACTTGTTGCGGTGGAGCTTGATTGTAGCTTTGGTTTTGATTGTAACTTTGGTTAGTTTGATGAAAACGGTTTTGGTTGGTGCGGTTTTGCACTTGCTGATTTTGATTCTGGGTGAAACCGGGTGGTCCGAGGAAATTGTTTGAACGGTAGCTGAGGAGATTACGGTCTCCTTGAGGTTGGTAACCGTTACCACCTTGATTGAAATTTCCAGAAGCAGCATACACATTCTCTTGAGTGTAGCCACCGGAGGCTGGGCACTCGAAATATTGGTGAGGACCACCACAAGTTTCACAACTATGGTTAACAACATTGACTTGATTGTTGTTGTTTTGATTCATAGTCTGATGAATTCTTAAAATAGCCGTTGACATATCATTCATTTGTTTAGAAAGAGCGGCTATCTCGGAGGTAGAAGAATCAGTGCTAGATCTTGTTGACTCATTCCTCTCGGCAGAGGAATCCCAAAAATTATGGTGGGCGGTCATGTTTTCAATAAGATCATAGCACTCTTCGGGTCGACGTTTCATAAACGTACCACCGGCAGCAGCATTAATCGTATCACGGTGTCGTAAAGTCAAACCGTTATAGAAGGTATCTATAATAGTGACCAATAACATATTGTGGTTCGGACACCGATCAATTGATAACTTGTAGCGTTCCCATGCCTCAAATAATGATTCATCGGGAAGCTGACGGAAATTGCTAATCTCATTCCTTAATTTCGTTACCATCGACGGTGGGAAATATTTTGCCAAGAACTTCGTAACCATTTCATCGAAACTACGAATGGAGTTCTTGGGAAGACGATCAAACCAAGCGGTGGCATGATGCGTCAAGGAATAAGGAAAGAGATATAGACGGAGGGCGTCATCGGTGACCCCATTTTGTTTCATACTTTGGGTGACGGTGATAAATTTATCAAGATGTTTGTTCGCATCATCACCCGGTAAGCCATGAAATTGGCACGAATTTTGGACTTGTTGAATCATATGGTGGTTAAGTCTAAAATCGGCGGCTTGAATATTGACGGGGGCAATCGGGCCACCACGTCCGTGCATTGTGGGTTGGCACAGCTCCTCCATCGTTCGGAGATCGGGAGCTGGCATGTGATTTTCACCACCCATCGGCGGGTGTTGATTGTTTGGGTCGTCGGCAATTTCCTCAACGGTTGAGAAATGAACACGGTTTTTGTGACGAATAATCCTTGCATGATTAATGTAATATGCCTTTCTGATGGCAGGTCTTGACATTCCTGTGAATCTGCTATATGGCCATCCACATTGGTTGTGCAAATACATCTTCATGCCCCTGATCTCATCATCTGCTGACATCCTCTTCTTCTTAAATTTCTCCTCTTTCTTTTGATTTTGTTTTCTTCTAAACTCTACCAACAGATCTTCTACAGCATCTGCTTGTTCCTCAGGAGTGTAAAATTCCCTTTCCAACTTTTGTTCATTCATTGCAACCTTTCTATCTTCCTCTATCTGTCTTTTTCTTTCCATTTTAACCCTTTGTGCATCCAACTCATCTTCTGCCTCCCATTGAGGTTGCATATTCTTTATGAACTCTGCATCATCTGCTTTTATTTTCTCTTTTTCAGCAGCTGTTAAAATCTTGACTTTCTCTTTTAGCTGCTCACCTAGGATGCCCTTTCCTTTATCTGTTGCAGAAATGGAGGGTTGTGAAGATTTTGTTGTAGGTACAGGTTCCTTGAAACTTATACCTTTGGCTTTTGGTCTTGTGGATTTGGATGATTGTTGTGGTGGTGTGTTAGCTGATGGTACTGCTTTTGGCTTTGGTGAGCCTTGTTTTCATTTGATATTCTTCAGGAGCTGGTCTAGAGGAATATGATCATCATCATCTGATTCTGCAGCAGTCTCAGAAGCATTAGCAGCAGGTTGGTTTTCACTAGCAGCAGGTTGCTCTGCACTAGCAGCAGACTCAACCTGTGCTTCTTTTTCAGCACTTTCAACCCCTATTGCAGCAACATCAGACCTTTTCCCTTCTTCTAAGACAACTTCATTACCAGTTCTGTCCTTCACCACAAAATCTTCATCCATGTCATCATCCTCCTTATTAGCACCATCACTAAAACCAACATCTTCATTATTAGCATCATCACCAGCAAACCCTTCATTCTCAGCAAGATTTTCAACATTTTCAGCCATTTCTATTTCTACCTCCCCTGAAGCTTTCACAACATCATCATCCTTCCTCCCTGTTTGGGAGCATCCTCCCCAAATTAGGTTTGGAAACAGCAACCTTTTCCTTCTTTAGCCTTTTGATCATTGAAACTTTTGACCTATGCAGCCCCTCAAGATGCCTAACTCTAAGCCTTAACTGTCTGATCTGTGCACCTTGAGATGATTTGACCAACTGTAGTTGCTTCTTCAAACTAGCACCCTCCTTTTTAAGGCTTAGAACCTCAGTTGACAATTTTGTACATGTTTCCGTCAATTCTTTGATATGTTCAACACTATCCTCCCCACTTCGGTCTGTATTACCTGACCCGAGAGGTGGTTCATTGGATTTGGCATTGTGTACAAAAGTGTCATCCATCAATACACTTGGAGAATGTTCAATACTAGCCTCAGTACTTCGACCTGTGTTAACTGGTCCGAGAGGTACATCATTGACAATAAACTCAGTCTCATCCCTAGAATGAGCATCTGAGCCCCCCATTTGAGCCATGTGGCTGGGGTTACCTGATTAGTCGTTTTAGTACGGTTTATTTTTCCAAGGAAAGATACAACAAATGCGTTTTCCCCGGGTCGTGTCCCAACGAAGGTCGAATATCGAGTTGTCGTGACGTTGTCGAAAACGTGTGGTGAATGTGTGTGAAAAAGAGTGATTGATTGGTTTTTTACACTACGATTGATGAAATAATAAACGGAAATAACTAATTATGCTAAGGGTACAAGTAAACTAAGCATGCTAATCTAAAAACGCAATTTGAATTCAAAATCGAACGCGACGAATTTTTAAAACGTAATTAAAAAGTGAATTTCTAAAATTTAAGTCCTAAAAATATAAAATTATTTTTCTTAAATCCTAAATATAAAAAGAAAATTTTGGGAAAAAGAAAATTATTTTTTTGACTTTTTATGAATTTTTTTATGAATTAAAAACTAATTTAAACTATTTAAATGATTTAAAAATATTAAAACAATTAGGAAAAATCTGGAAAAATCTGAGTAAATCTAAAATTAAGTGATCTAACTAGGAAAAATAAATTCAGAAACTAATTCAGCTTAAATAAGCTGAACAGTCAAATAAGCACTTATGAAATAAGCCAAAAATAAGCAAATGAGTTCCAGAAATTATTAAATGCTCAGGAAAGATGAAAGAGACTTAGTTAAGCTCAGAACCATCAATGTATTTCAAATAAGCATAAGAAATAAGCAATTAGCTACTGCACAGCTTATGTGTATCAACAAATTCAGATGACCAAATACCCTATTTTGGACTGATAAAAAAGCCAGGAAAGTGCTTATTAGGTAAAACCAGGAGATAATTCTGAAAGCCTATGTGAAAATCTGCTTTAAAACCAAAAATGCCTAAAAATTAAGCCCAATTGCTTATCTAAATGAGCTAAGGAACAGTTGGTGATTGGAGACAAAAAAGTGCAGGCTCAGATCAAGTATTAAAGCTGATTTGCAGACTCTAAATAAGCCACTAAATAAGCTATAAACTCCAATCCCAGATGATATACTTAAAACTTAATACCTAGACTACTTACAAACCAAAAATCAAAGTCTCCTCTTATCTGGTTAAGCCACAGATAAGCTGAGATCAGCAGCAATAAAACCTATATTCTGCACAAAATGGTTCTGTGACAGCAGGCAACTAAATTTGGCGCAAATTGTGTGCAAATTTTGACCAAAGTGAACAAGCTCTTGTATACTGACTTAAACACTCAAAAGCAACCTAGAAAAGTTAAAATGGGTTTCTAAATAAGCTCAGCTTCTACTGAGCTTATCACAACAGTTTAAACCTCAAAAATTGCCCTACTAAGCAAAATCCCTATAACCTGGTTAAAACCTTTTAAAACCTACTGGAATTAGCTTATTTCACCTTACTTGAGCTTAATCAAACCTCAGAAAAATGCACCTAAACAGTACCATTCTATTATCACTCAACAGAAACCTGAACCAAACACTCCCTTAACTATACTAACTTGCAAAATTAACCTAGACCTAGCTGATTTAAGCTATGATTTATACTAAACTATGATCTTCTATGTTACTGATAATCTAATAAGCAGAAATAAATGACAAATAAGCAGAAATAATAGCTGAACTGACTTAAGCAATGAATAAGCTAGAATTGAAATTTTATACTCACAAGTGATGTATGCTGAAAATGAATGAACCAAGAACTAATTCTCAACCCAGGCTTATCCAATAAGCCATAAAATAACCCAGAATCAGCTTATCACAGCAGCTTATCAACTCCACAGCTTATTTGACCAGATGTTGACTTTCCTTGACTTTTTGACTTGTGAAGCAAAAACAGGATTAAACTAGACAAAAGCTTATAATAAGCTACTGAGCTTATCTAAGCTTTAACAAACTAGGAAATAGCTTATTTATAAGTTGGATTATAATATTTATGTATTTTTGGAATTTTCTTAATATTTTTGGAATTTTCAAATTAAATAAAACAACATATAAGAACTCAAATCTGAAATAACTAAATATTACTTAATGTAAGCTATAATCAAAATAACAAAACTGAAATCAAAATATTAAATCAGATTAGGCAGAATCAAAAATGGACTTAAAATAAACTTTCATTAATAAATCCTCAAAGGTTACAATAAGAAATTTAAAAAACTACAAAGCATAAACATAAATTGACAGCATAACTTTACTCTAAAATTACATGAACAATGAGGAGGAATTCACTCCTATTTATAGGCTCGAAATGAAGCTTCTAGGGATGACATGCTGGCAATCCGTGTGCATCCTCAGCTAATCTGCACCCTTAGATCACCCTTGATCACCAATCTTGCAATAACAACCGTTTGATCAATCTTCATGAGGTGTCATGTCCAATAGGGGGTTGCCACGTATCACTCTGCTTCTCCTGACACCCCTGACGCTTCTAGAAGTCCTATGATTGGTCTATTCTACCCTTAATTGTAGTGAAAATGTGTACGGTAAATCCTAGGGTTCTAGGAATAGTAAAAATCTGGGTTGGGGTTGAAATTGGGGGCGCGTATGAGTTTGTTTATTTTACTATTGTTTGACTCGGTTTTATATTTTTGACGGGTAAGTGTATGGATCGGATATGGGTATAGGGTGTAGGCTGGGTTATTTGGATGGGCTGGGTTAATGTTGGTGGGTTGGATTGTTTTAGGAATAAAGGTTGGGTTTTAATTGAGATCCGGGTACAGAGTTTTTTTTAAAGGGTTTAAGATTTAATAAGGACCATTTGTGAATGAGCTGAAATTTAAGGGACTGAAATTGTCAATTTTTAAAAGTTAATCTAAGGGTGATTTCTGACATTTGGTGGATCTTTGAGGACTAATCTTGACTTTTTGACCAAACATGTCTCTCCCGGCTTCGGTTCTGAGTCTTTCCCATATCTCGTGCTCGTTTTCCCGGGTTTTCCGTGTCTTTTGTCGATTTTCCTTGATATCCGTCCCTGCACATATAAAAACACAAAAACACAATATCTTTTGGCATTTTGGTCGGGTTTTTGGTCTATTTGGGTCCGGTTTTGGTCAAATAAAAGTATGTGTTTAAGCACATACCATTACCCTCATCTGTTTCAGGATCCTTAAAACCTTCCACATTTGAAGTTGCCATGGTTGAGGTCTTAATGATGTTGCCACTGTCCTGTTCTTGAACAGTAGTGGCAGCCTCTTCCATATTGTCACCTTCAGCACCTGTGACACCCTCATTTTTTCCTGATCAACACTAAGTTGAGGACCCTCAGTGTTATCATCATTTGGTGGGGATTGGTGAGATGGTTCAGGTGAGTCTGTGGGGTGATTGGCAATGAGTTGTAGCATATATGGGGTGGGTGGTGTAATTCTTCCAGAAAAGCCCTTCCCATTCTTTCTAAGGAAAGAGAACATTATACTTTCAAGTTCAGGATTTGATTTAGTTCTCTTACGGTGAAAAGGTTCCTTTACCTTTCTATTGATTAAAAGCTGAACAAATCTAGGAAAAGCTAACACTTTACTGGAAATGTGCCTTTTCAACCCTTCAAATATGAAAGCTGAAAAATTAAAAGGTTGGCCTGAAGTTAGACAAATCAAAGCAGAAGCTTGATTTGCACTAAATTCATTCCAACTAGTAGTTTTAGGGCTTAGACAATGTAGAAGAGTATGAATAAGGAATTTCCATTGTGGACAGAGAAGACGTTTGAGAAATGTAAAATTTTCATTGATCCTCTCATATCCGATGTTTGCAAGACCTTCAAAAATATCATCTTTAGGAAGGCAAGTTATTTCTCCATCATCTATAAGATGAAGTACTCTTCTTATAGATGATTCAGTAATAACTATGCGTTCCTGATCTTCTTCAGCAATTAATCTTTCTCTCCCATTTCTAGTTTCAATCGTAACAGTCGACCAAAACATTTGAATGTGAGAAATATATATAGTAGGATTAACTGTTAATGCATACCTAATATAGGAAGCATTAAGAAAGTCGATGGCTTCAGTAAATCCTTCACTCTCTGGAACCTTTTGAAGAAATGCTACTTTGTTGTGGTCTTTTGAAAATGATCGGTCTGCCATAGTTCTTAGGTTTTGGTTTGGGAATTTTGGGAATCTTATGATTTGAGAGAGTTTATCACTTGGATTTGAATTTTGGGATTGTAACCGTTTGTAACTGATTAGGGTTTGAATTGATTTGGGCGCACTTAATAAATGAGATGAGTAAATTGGGCGTTTATAACCGTTAGGGTTAAGATGGCTCCAAATTTACAAAATAGACCCTGTTCTTTTGAACTAAGCAGCAGAGTGCTCAAACTTCTAAAATTAGCAGTAGAGCATTAGCAGCAGTTTCATAGCCTAGCAGCAGAGTCTGTTGCATTAGCAACAGAGTTTGCTGATCTCTGTCAAACACCTTTAAGTTCAAATTCTGAAAACACTCTTTGCTCATGAAATTTGCATCTTCTTTAAAAAAAAATAACACTTTTTATTATTTATTTTTTTAAACAAATACTTTCTTCAAAGATGCAAATCCATCTAACCATCTTCATAAACCAATTTCAAAAAGATCTAGTTATACTTAACAGCAGTTTAGTTAGCATTGGCAGCAGGTTAAGTATAACTAGCAGCAGAGCAGAACATTCTTTCTAATACATCACTTGCCAAATATCTTTTCACCCTTGGAGTTATTTCCAAAAGCAACATATCCACCATCTAAAGCTTCATAATCTTCAAGGTTTCTTTTGTCTCCAGTCATGTGTGCTGAGCAGCCACTATCAAATAAACATTTGTCCTTTAAATCCTGTGGTGAATTGCCCTGCACACTCAAATAAGAGAATTAGTTTCTCTTGGGGACCCAAGTCAACACTGACTTGGATCTGCCTTGTGCATCATTGTAGTCAAATTTCTTTAAGTTCAATGATGCACTGTTGGATGTATCAGTAGCTTTTGGTTTCCATTTCCAACAAGCTGAGGCCTTAACAGCATAAAAGTGATGTCCCACAACGGTGTTAGGCAATGCTCTAGGCTTAGCAGCAGAGTTTGCTTTTGCCTTAGCAGCAGGAACAATTTTGTTCCTTTGAATGGGCCTATCATTTGTTATTATCCTAGAATAACTAGTGTTAAGTAAAACTTGTCTAGGAATCATTTTTGTTTTAGAGTGATGATGAGTATTTCTTGCGAAATTCCTGTGGTTCACCCAATCATTTTGATTCTTAATTGGTCTTTGATAGTAATGGCATCCTATTTGAAGATGCTCAAAACTACCACAACTATAACATGCCTTCTTAATTAATTGAAAATTTCTACCCAATTTCTGTGAAATTTGATTATTCCAATTTCTTTGATTTCCTCTTGGCAAGTTGCTAGTTGTTCTAGGATTTTCTCCGGGTTTCTCATCATACTCAGCCATTTTCCTAGAGATTTGTCTTCCAAACCTAGGTTTAACAAACTTGACTTGTTTAGTCCTAGGTTCAACAGGTGTTTCTTCTATCTTTTTAGCCTTTTCCTCAACCTGTTCATTTTCTGATGTTGTCACTTTTGGTTCATCAGACACTACCACTTTTTCTACCTTAGGTGATTCTATTCTTATTTTACTAGTTTCACCTAAAGGCTTTGTATCTAATTCTGACACAAAGGACAATTCTTTCATAATAGGTGCAAAAGCACTTAGGGGTGTAGGTAGAACCTCATGATATCCTAGGCCACTTCCTTTTCTCATCAACTGACACTCAACTGTCTTATAAAAAACTATCAGATGCAAATTTTTGAAACAACTCTAACAACATGTTTTTCCTTTTCAGCTATGGCTATATCTTTGTCTTGTTTAGCTTTTTCAAGTTTTCTTGTAAGAGAACTTATTTGACTATCTTTGTTATAACCTTCAGCTTTTAGAACATTTACTTTTTCAGCATATTGATCTTCTATTTGTCTAAGGAAAATAATTCTTTCTTCTAATGTTTTAACAGCATGTTTATATGATTTGTTTTCTAGTTTAAGTTTGTCAGTTTCAACTATTAACTTATCATGCCAAGTTTTTAGTTCTAAAATTGTGTCAGTGCAAGATTTAGATGAACAATTTGAACTATTTGATACCTCAGAGTCAGATCCAGAGGAAGAGTAAGCCATAGAAGCAAAGTGTTGTTCTTTTGGCTCTTCGTACGAGTAAAACTTATTCTTGATTTCAGTTTCTAGATCACACGCTCTGATACCACTTGTTGATCCCAGATGAGCTAACAATGATCTTGTTAATTATCTTAGATATAAATATCCAAGACAATAGGTATAGAAATTGTTCTTGTTGTAACGACTATTAAGTACTATGCGGAATTTAGTAGTTAAACTTAAGAAGAGTTTTCAACGAACACAAAAGATATAACACAAAGTATTTCTCAATAAACACTTCAATATTAATACGGTTACTCTAAAGTAACAGGGTTGCAAACAACCTTGAAATGTTAACGATTCTTACAAGACACTATACACTTTGTCTACACATGCTTTTACTACTTGACACACTTACAATTAGAACTGTAAGAGATACACTTGAGAGTTAAGTTTCTCTACACTAGACTTCTCCTTTTATAATACAAGGAGACCTAACTAAACATACACCTAATGTACCACTATAAATTATAATAAACAAAAAGTAACCAAGTACTTTATACTTTTCCCCATACTCCTCCATACATGTCTCTCCTTTAAGAGCTGGAACCCTTAACTTATTGAACCTCCCCATGATCAATGTATAAGATGTATTAAACAAATACAAAGTATTTGTATAATACTTATCACAATGTAGAATGTCGGCAGCAGTCTGATATACACAAGCAGCAATCTCAACATGCTTAGCAGCAGACAACACTTAGACATATTCCTTAGCAGCAGAGTATTATAACTAGCAGCAGTCTTGATAAGCTTAGCAGCAGTCATGACACTTAATATATATTCGACCAAGTATTGTCATACCTTAGAAGCAGCCTCCTCAAAGCCCAACAACAACAAGCACAAAACACGAGAAAATGGAAGAGGTAGCCTTCCTCACGTCACTTATTAGTAAGAAAATAGAAAGAAGATAGAAGGATAAGAATAGGGTGCCTCGCACGAAGCGCTTTTTTTTAATCGAGTCGTAGCTTGACTCGCCCCGAATTTAATTGTCCTTGGGGGAGCATGTGGAAAAGAAAATCTCCATCGGACTTTCATTCAAGATGTTTGGATAAACATTGAAGTACTTGAAAGTTCCACTCCGATGAGATGCCCACGGTTCTAAATAGAAACTATAAGCGGTGATGTCGGGGTCAAAGATGGTGTCCTCACTCCCGAACGAGTGAAGAAGAGGAGAAATCACATCATATATGATAAAAGGAAGAAAGATCTTGATAACAATTGTGATAAAATCTTCATCCTCAAATGTGAGTTTAACATTTTCCTTAATTTGAATTTCATCATTAAAGTTCTTTTGGTCAAAAATCATCTCGGGCGGGAGGGTCGGGATTTTGGTATCAAAAAGCAAACTCTTATGATAGAGTACGTCTCCCTCCGAGTCCTTAGAATGATCATACTCCGGCGGAGATATGATGTGAGCGAGTTCACCGGCGAACTCCTCATGACAAGAAGAAGAATCAATCGACGGATCATGATTAAGAAAAAACTCTATCTTTCTCAGATCTGTTTCAAAATCAAAAACATCGTCATCATCCCCCGGTGGGATGAGATCAATATGAGCGAGTTCATCGGCGAACTCCTCGAGAAGGGAATCACTCTTATGATATAAATTTGTAAGCTCGGGTTCCGTATCGGACTCATCACTATCCTCATTCTGAATATCGAAGATTGGACTATCTGATTGTAGAATAAATTCTGAATCGAGATCAAACAAAGGATTGGTGATAGTTGTTTTGAATATTTTTGAATCGAAAGGTTTCTTAGATACCCTTGGGATTGGAACAAGGTCATAAATTTCCTCAAGAGGATTGATTTCGACTTCCTTGTCCCCCATTGATAAGGTATCTGAAGATTCCTTAATGAGTGGATCGATCTTAGAGTTGACTTCTTCTGACGGCTCATCATCATCACTCTCACTCTCATCGGAGTATGTATAGTTATTGGTGTAAGGAAGACCTGGTCCTGGCTGAGATTGATAATTGTGACTGATATAATTTACTTGCTTGCCAAGGACCTCAATTTGTGCACTCACTATGGAAATTTTCTCGGAGTAATGATCACTCATCATAGTGGTAGAGTCATACTGAACTTTAGCGTCCCACTGATAATGATGTTGTGTCATATTCTCGATCAAATCATAAGCTTCTTGAGGAGTTTTCCGCATGAGATTGCCACCAGCCGCCAACATGATTTTGTCTCGATCAATCGGAGTTATGCCATTATAAAAGGCTAGGATTTGATCAAGAAGCAAAATTTTATGATCTGGACATTTCCGCAATAACGACTTGAATCTCTCCCAAGCTTCAAATACTGATTCCTTGGGCAATTGCTGGAAATTTAGAATGTCTTTCCTCAGCTGCACTGTTTTTGAATATGGAAAGTATTTAGAAAGAAACTTAAGGAACATCTTTTCCCAAGTATGAATTGAGTGAGTTTTAAGAGTATAAAACCAAGATTTAGCGTCGTGGGTTAAAGAGAAGTGAAAAAGATTCAATCGAATGCTATCAAGAGAAACTCCATTTTGTTTTATGGATTGAGTGATAGATAAGTATTTGTTTAAGTGTTCGTTTGCATCTTCATCTCGAAATCCATGAAATTGGCAATTTTGCCGGATCAGTCGAACCATATGATTTTTCAATTTGAAATTGGTTCCCGGAACTGATGTCAGAGTGATCGGTCTTCCTCTACCGATCACTGTTGGACGATAGAAATCCTCCATGGTCCGAAGATCATGGGGATGATACGGTGGAAAATAGATCATTGTGAAGAATTAAACGGCGAGAGGGTAAAAAGATAAGAATTAAACATTTAAGAGGATAGCGAAGATTTTTTTTTAGGATTTTTATACAAAAGAAAGGAAAATAATAAGAAAAACATTTTTGGATTTTTTTTATAATTAGGAAAATGGAAAACTAAGATAGAAGAAAAACAAAATTTTAAAGAAAAAACAAATTTTGAAAAAGAAAATATTTTTGGGTTTTAATAATTGGAAAACAAATGAGAAGAAAAATTTTAAAACAAATTTTGAAAAAGAAAATATTTTTGTGTTTTTTATAAAAATAATAAGAAAACATTCACAAGAAAAAAAATGATAACTTCACGGGGAAGGATCTTCAAAACACTAATCGACGAACGGGAATAAAAAAATCGCTACAACACTTCCCCGGAAGCGGCGCCAAAAACTTGATTCGTTGTAATTAGTTATATTCCAAAGAAATACAAAGGAAGTATGTATTTCCCGGGTCGTTATGTCCCAACGAAGTGTGAATGGAACTTTCGATTCAAGTCGTGATTGTGTCGTGAATAGTGATAAAAATGAGATTTTTGGAATTTAATCTACAAATGATGAAATAATAACAAAAAAACAAGTAATTAAGCAATGGAAACAAGTAAGCAATGCACACGTAGGCTAAAACGCAAAAGAAAACTAAAAACGAGCAAAACCCGGGCTAATCCCGAGCTTAAAAGTGAAATTAATGAAATACTAACCCTAGAAACGCAAAACTATTTTTCCTAAGTCCTAATAGATAAAAGAAAATTTTAGAAAAAAGAATTTTATTTTTTTGACTTTTATTTAATTTATTATGATTTTAAAACTATTTTAAACTTATTAAATGATTAAAAATAGTAAAACCAATGAGAAAAATCTGAAACTTTTTTGGAAAATAATTTAAAGTAATTAGAATGTAATAAAAATAAGTGGGACCCAACAGCTTATTAGAATAAGCTGTTAAAAATTAAAAAGGACTAAATAAGCTAAATAAGCAAAAGAGGGGTTAAGTATTAAATTTTGCAACTAAGAATTAGTAAAGACCCAAGGGCGACTAGTTAGTGTGTGTTGTGTTGAGGTGCTGTATGTGTTGAGGTCCCAGGTTCGAGCCCTGTGGACTTCATTTTTTGAAACTTCTTTATTCTTTTGATTTTCTTTTTGAAAATTGTTTATAAGCTAAAAATAAAACACTTTTGTAAAAACAACTTTTTTGAAAACTGAAAATAAGCAAGAAATATGAAACAGTTTGTAACACCCCGAAAATCGGGTCCAGCGAAAGCATACATGTCACTGAGGTGCTACTCAATTGGTATCACAACACAAGGTACAAAGAACGGTTTTACCTTAACCGTTTAGAATAAAATTTCTTTATCAAAACATTAAGTTTACATCATTTAAAATATAGTGCGGAAGTAAGGCCCATAAATAAATAAAGTGGTCCCAAATATTTATCAGAGTTGTCTATGACCGTGCCGTTTGCCAAGCGCCTCCAGAAGTAAGCAATAACCTTAAACCTGAAAATACATGCTAAAAGGGTCAGCTTACGCTGGTGAGTTCATAGGTTTTAGTGTAAAATGTAAAGCATTCAAATAACGATTTCCTAGCAAAGGCATTGTAAATCCACTCAGTCCCAAGTCCCGCCCATACAAGACTTGCAACCTGTGTGTTTACAACCCACTGCCAAATAAGATTTGGTTTAGGTGAACAAAAGTAGTATGTGGACCAGGATAAGGGATTTGCTACACTGGACTAAGATCGATGTAAACCACGAGTTCCAATAATACTTCCAAAACCAATCATTCCAATACCAATCATTCCAAAATCAATCATTCCAAAATCAATCATTCCAATATCAATCGTTCCATAATCGTAATGAGATCTCAAGTAGGGCCCTAAGCGGTCTCTAGCCAGGTGACATGGTGATAGCAAGGGATTGCTACCCTGGTCTAGGCCGTAAGTAGATATCTATTCTTAGCTAGGCATCATGGTTATAGCAAGGGATTGCTACCCTAGACTAAGTCAACATCTACCGCAAGTCTATTCCTTAGCCAGTTAACGAGTTATAGCAAATCCAAAATGACGGTTAGGTCCATTCAAAATAGTTTAAAAGTTTCCACTCATGGATATCAGATAATCACGTAACGTCATCAAATAACCAAATATATCACATAATGCCATCAAATAACCAGATCAAATATATCAGCTAAATAGTCAAAATAGAGCAACAAATCCACGTATTCCAAATAAACAGTCATGAGTTTAGTTAAAAATGAGCATGTATTCTCCCCCGAAAATAGTTAGAAAACCGGTAAAAGTAGGGGCCATAAACTCACCTTAGCCACAGAAAAGCAAAGATCACAACTGACACGACTGGCATCGAGAAGCAAAACACAACAGAGCGGTACACGGAGGTACAAGCACGGCGGTACACAACGGTCTAGGATCGGCACAACCTAATACGTATACGATTATCTCAAAATATGTCTCGCAAAGTAATAAAGTCTATAAAAGACAAAGTGTCGTAGTTTTCGTAGATTACTCAGGTTTCAAAACTTATCAAAAGTTTAGTTTCAACGTTTCGTGTGGTGTGGTAAGAAGACGTAGACTCGACAAATAACTCACGCCAAGGAGAATAGACATCGACACAGTCGAGAGAACACTGAAGGGAGCTCAAACCAAGGAAGACAACTCAAGAGTTTACGACAAACAAACACCTCAAATAAATAAATTAGTTTGTACGTTTCGGTATTTTACCCGTTATCCCAAATAATTTGAATAAAACATAAATCGTTTTATAATAAAAAAAAATGAGTTTAACTAATAAAACTAGTTTTTCTCGAGTCGTCGAGACTTGGATTAATCAAAACTAAAATTACAATATTTAAAAAGTTTGTGTCTCGTTATTATTCTTGTAAATATTAGTTTTTGTTTTATTGAAGATTTTGTGTCCGGTCCGAATTTAATATATTAAAGTCTATTCGAGTTTAATATATTGCACCATCTCAAGTCTCAAAATATTCAATAAGTCCGCTATCTAATATCGTAAGTCCGATAACGATTCACAATTGTCCAAACGTCCAAGTATAATAATCAACATCCGTATTCAAATTCAAGTCACGATTCCAAATATTACCCAAAACGTACTAATGGCACCAATTTATCACCGAACTTACTATTTCTATTTTAAGTTTATGGGCTTGAGAGCCTTTTTAACCAACAAACATCATTGGGCTTTGGCCCATTGAACCCAACCCAACTGTGACCCTTAGATAACTTGGGCTAGGCCCATGTTTAAACAACCACACGCTCAAATGGCCTTGCGGCCCAATTCAAACAAATGCACTTTAACTGCTGAAGCAGTTAACACTTCTTTGGTTCACCATTTACTTGCAAACTATTAGTAATAGAAATCGAACCCTACCTAGACCAGACCATACCCTACGTGGGTTATAGTTGGACGAGAGTAACAAGACTCACACACCTTGTGACTTATAGACAGATCCGAGACACAACAAGGCAACAACAACAATCAACAACAACAACACTAATAATATTGCCGAGACCATAGTGGTCTCGGTCTCAACCCAAACGCAACCAACTGGACTTCGACAGTAGCCAAAACCAAACGGAGTTCACGTACACATGACTCGAGCCAAAAACACCACTCGAACCAAACAATACCATATCTATCGAATCTTTACCACACCAATAGTTTCAAAATACTTTTCAATCCGGGTTTTAAATCACAAACTTATAAACTCATTTCATAATCACAACATTAGTATAAACCATCTTAAATCCGTTTTTAACCCACGAAACAATAACAATAATAACCGGTAAATATAAAAAAAGAAATAATAATAATATCGAACGGGTTTTCTCGGTTTTACCATGACGAGAAAGAGATAAAGAGGAGGAGGATGACGGTGGCTGAATGGTGGCGACCTCGAACTGAAACAAACATACGAACAATACTCCGATCTGCTTGGTTTATACACGATTTGTTTTAAAATTGTGTCGCCGGAATTTTTGCTGGAAAAATTCTTTAGTTATCGAAAGATAGAAAATAGGTGAGGGTGGTTTGGAGGCGCGTGAGATACATAGGAGTGTAGAGGAGGGTGAGAGGGTTAAGATGGTGGTGGCGGTGAGAGGTGGTGAGCGGCGGTGACGGATCAAATGGCCGGATTTGGCGCCGGAAAATAAAGAGGAGAGAGGTGAGGTAGATGGGATTGTCGGCTGTGAAGGAATGAAAAAGAAATATAACCCTAATATTTTTATAAGTGTGTATATATATTGTAGAGATAGGTAAAATATAGATAAGGTTTAGGTTTAGAAAAACCCTAGGGACCATAGTTGTCAACAACCAAAGTTTAGGGGCGGCGGGGAAATATTACTGCAAGGACCATGGTTGTAATTTTTGCTAACTTTCATGAAATGAGGCTCGGGGCTCGTTTAAGATAGCAAACGATCAATTCAAGACACGGAAATATCACCACTGCGCTCAGAATAATTTTTCCAATAAAAATGACTATTTATACGCCTCGTTTCTCACGAATAATAAAATAATCAAAACAAATCATCGGTTGTGCCAGTACGCGTTGTGTATGAATTTCACGTTTTCAAACCAAATAAGTTCGGAAAGGTTCGTAAATGAAAAACTGAGATAATCACGTATAAAAATGAATCTGGAAAATTGCGGGTTGTCACACAGTTCTAAATAAAAGCTAAAAAGAAAATTTTTAAAACTGAAAAAGCTATTTCAAAAGCTAAAAGCTAATCCTAAAGAATAAATAAGCTACTAGGGGACTAAAAGGAATCTAAATAAGCAGTTCAAATCTAATAAGCTACCCTAAATAAGCCATTAAGCTAGAATAATAAGCAATAACCACACAAGGGCTGCTGATGCAACAGCAGCCCTGTGCCTAGGGGTGCAAACGAGCCGAGCCGAGCCCGAGCTTTACTATACTCGACCTCGGCTCGTCAGGTTTTTTTCGAGCTCGAGCTCGAGCTCGGCTCGATCCGAGCCTTTATTTCGAGCTCGAGCTCGGCTCGTAAACTTTTCACAAAGCTCGAGCTCGGCTCGGTTCGAGTAAATAAAAAAGATGTTTTTCACGAGCCTACTCGACAAAGCTCGGCTTAATAATCTAAATATATGAACAAATATGCCAAAATCTAAGGCACGAAGATTATAACGTAAGGCTCGATAAGGCTCGACGAGCCTACAAAGAAAAATCGAGCTCGATAAGCGAAGCTCGAGCTTGGGCTCGATAAGTAAACGAGTTGATTTTCAGGCTTGAGCTCGGCTCGAGCTCGACAAGGCTCGGCTCATTTCGAGCTTTTTATCGTGTCGAGCTCGAGTAGCTCGGCTCGTTTGCACCCCTACCTGTGCCCTACTTTGAGCTAATAAAAAGCTACCTAAAAGCTATTATAAAAAATCAAAAAAAATGTGAACAAACTATATTAGCAACCAAATAACTAGCATACCAATTTTCAGATCATATGGGCTTATAATGAGCAAATGAAAAATAAAAAACATAAGCTGAATGGGCAAATTTTGTAACTGATGCAGTTTTGGAAATGGGTAGAAAGGAGGATTTTGACTAATGAAGGCCTAGTACCAGATAATGAAAAACTGGTATAACCTATATTGAACCTATTTCAAGCAAAAACAACAACTAAAAAGGGCCTAATCTAGATTTCACTATCACTAATTATCAAAAGAGTTTTAAGCTTAGATATTTGGAAAATTGATTCAAAATCTATAAATCTACTTGAAACTGATTAAAAACACTTTTAAACTACTTATAATATGAAATTAAAGCTGAATCAAATCCAAGTTTTGGTCAAAAGAAACTTTCACTTGAAAACTTCCCTTATTCCAAACACACCCTTAAGTATAACTAATTTTGGTTTTTTAGAGATTTAGACTGAATTAAGTTGAAACAGTGACCCAAACTTGATTAATAAGAAATTTAAACTATGATTAAGCTAAAATGACTGAAAAATAAGCAATACAATAAGGTAAAAGTAATTAAGCTAAAATGAGTATAAAATGTGAAAATGCTCAAAAATGACCAAGAGTAAATGAAAGCAAGTAATAAAGCAACAAATAAGCACAAGTAGACTAATTAAGCAGGAGATTAACAGATAAGCAAAGAAATAAGCAGTAATAAGCTAAATTGCATAAAAGAATAATTTAAATGAAACTTACATAAGGACCAATGCTTAAAATAATAAGAATGGAAGAAGAAGAAGAAGTAGTAGTAGTAGCATGTTAAGGAAAGCTAATAAGGACTGAGAATCATCATCATCATCACTACATAAGCTCAAATGCTTATTCATCCATAGTTGACTTTCGTTGACCAGTTTTAGAATTTGAGATTGGATTTGAAATTAGTAACTAATAAGCCTCACTAAAGCTATAGAGAGATAAAATAAGCTTATGCAAACTGAAAACAAGCTTGTTGAAGCTTATGAAACCTATTCTATAATATTTTTTATTTTTCAAAGGATTTTTTTTTTTTTTTTTTTGGATTTTTGTTTAAAACATAAGTAAAAGCTAATTTAACTTTTGAA